>JAEIIJ010009637.1:0-21973 GCA_018904815.1 Drosophila ogumai | reverse complement strand
TATTTTATTTTATATATTTTAAAAAGTATGCAAAAGCTTGACTTGATCCGCCTCCACCTTTCACTATCCCTGCCTCTTTCCCTTTGTCTTTCTCTCGCTTCCTCTTTTCCCTTGACATTTCGGTTGTCTTTCAGCTTAAGTTTTTTTTTAGTTTATTTATGTATATTTTTTTTTAAGCTAGTTATTGTTAGTGTTGTTGCAAAAAGGGCGACGAGCTGTGGTTGTTGTTGTTGTTGGACCATTAAACGTTCGTTGACTTCGACGTTGGCTAAAAAGCGTTTCCAAAAGGGGAAATGGAAGTGGAAGAGATCTTTCCACCAATTTTATTATTTATTTAATTTTTTTTTGTTTTGCAACAATTGCAAACAAACCATAAGTTGATTGGCGCAAATGAGTTAACGATACCACATTTCGATTAAAAAAATAAAAAATCAATGTTAAATCAGAATTAGTTTTTCAATTTGACATTATAATCCTTAAGGTCTAACAAAAGCAATTATTTTATTTATATTTTTTCTTACTATGGATTTTGTGAACATAATTATTAGTCATTTCTACGACTATGGCTTATTGTTTATTGTTTATCGGTTCGTTTGGCAAGTAATCGAGATCAAATCAATGCTTTTAGTTTTTATAAACCACTATTTGATGTATATTTAGTTTTACTTTGAAAGTCGTTGGGATTTTTTCGAGTTTATTTTTATATATTTAAATTGTTGTATTATTATTATTATTTTTTAATACATTTTTTTTATTGTAAGTACAGTGAAATAAAATATTTAAGCTGTCTGAGCCTCAACGTAATTGATGTGAAAGTGAAATTTTGTCTGCTTTATATTATTATTATTTTGTTTTTTTTTCGTGTTTCTTTATTTTCTCTCTTTTTTGTTTCTGTTTCTGTTTCGCTTTGGGACTGGGGTCAAAAAATCTGACGGTCATTACGCGGTGACCATAACCTTAAGATTGGCTTGGCGAAAGAGACAGAGTTAGAGAGGGATCGCGCAGCTGTTTTCTTTTCATTTCTTTTTTGGGAGCCTGATCTCTAGAAATGTTTAACGGTTTTCGGTGATGAAGAAGAGGAAGAACACGTGCTGGAAAAGAAACGAAACAAGAAGAGAGGCTAACGAAAAAAGCAAAAGCACCAACAGAACTACACTGCCAGCGACGCTGGCTGAGGCAGCGACAGCAACGGCGACGACGACGACGACGACGCTGACGTCGACGTCAACGCAACGGGTTCAATGGCTGACCCAATTTCGGGCACACACGGGCGCCAAAGAGAGGGGAGGTTGGTGGGATGGGGCTGCGAGCGTGAGGGAGCGAGAGAGACAGAACGAGAAGTGGAGTCATTAAAGCGAACGGGAATCGTATTGTGAAAGCCAATGAGCAAACGAGATGGCGCTAGGGCAAGAGAGCAGCTAAGCAGAACGCAGCATAATGCAAGTTCACTGAGTGATCGCCTTTTCCCTCTCTTTCTCTCTAGCTTTCATTGCTTCTAACTGTTGTTGCTTTTGTTGATTGGCATTCCATGTTGCTTTTACCGTTGTTGTTGTTGCTGTGCCGGGATTTGTTCATGCGCAAACAGTTCGTTGTTACTTTTATGTAATTTATTTTCATTTCATTTAATTTCATTTTTGTTACTCCCTCCTTGCCCCTTTCTTTTTCACTCTTTCGTTTGGTTCCGTGGTACTTGCCCTTTTTCTCCATTCACTTTCTTTGCCAGCGAACAAGAAAAAATAAAAGAGCAATAGAAGAGAGGAAACCAGAGTTATAGCATAATTGCATAGAAAATATCGATATATTTTTTCGTTTTTTTGATATTCAGTTTGTTTACCAGAAAAATTGTAATTTTTATTGTATAAGATTTGTACATCATTAAAATGGTATTCTTTTGATATATTTAAAAGGTTTTTAGCATTTTTGCAATTGATTAATTCTTGGTAATTATTAGGATATATTCAAAAATAATCCTAGATCTTAGGATCCCTTTGTTAGTAATCATAAAATCAATATTATTAATATAAATGAATTTCTGCAATCATAAGATAGAAGATCACCTTTATATCCCTGCAAAAGCTTCTAAGATATGCAGCACATTCACTAGTTTCTTTTTTTGTTGCAACTCTCGGGTATTACGTGAAAGTTTATTGAACTTTCGATTTCGCTCACAGAATGCACCAGTATATGTAAGTGTGTGTGTGTGTGTCTCTATGTGTGTGTGTGGCTAGCTCACTAAGTCGCTCGGTCAACGAGTCAATGGCGCCCGAATCGCAACCCGCAACCGAAGCGAAGAAAAAATACAAATAAATAAAATGAGATATAACGATCCGCCGGCCGACGAGCCCAAAACCGAAACACTTCGCTTCGCATCGCATCACGAATGCAGTTTTATGAGAAAATCCAATAGTGCTACAGAAATAGCCGCCAACAAATACAGAAAAAATTTGCAACTATGTGGAAATCGGTGGGATAGAGTTGCCGCAAATGTGTGACTACCCTTTTTCTTTGGAATAATTCGATAGAACTTCTTTTTAAATAATTTAAAAAAAAATGAAGTTATATATGGTAAAATATATACGAATATGATTAATTTAAAAGATCATGCAAGATTACCAACAATTTTATAGATTCTATGTCTTAAAACTCTATCGATAATATTTAGCCAACAAAAGAAATCGAACTTTAATCGATAATCAAATAAATCAACCTTTGAAAAACTGAATTAACCTTAAAAATATATAACAAAATATACTTTTTAAAACTCATATAAAAATATGATTAAAAAAATAACATTTTTTGAACTTTTAAAATATTTATTATATCTTTTTGCATTCTTTATTATTCATTCATCATTATTTATTCTGTTTTCATGACTAAATATTCCACATTGCCAATCCCTATCATTATCTTAGTTGTAAAAAACTAGCAAAAAACATCCTTGGAATCGCTTGAAGCCCCCTAAGTGCCTTTGGTAAGTGTTCTATAATTTTCAACGCCAAACTTCCTGAGAACCGGAACCGAAACCTAAAACCAAAAAACAAAAAAAAAAATCAACTCATATAGCTCGTTTCTTAGCCATATGTCCGAGGTTACTGCCAATGGCTCTCTCGTAAGACCCCGTTTTTTCTTTATGCTTCTTTTTTTCGTTGTTGTTGTTGTTGTGTTTGGCAAGACTTCACATTGATTTTGGTGCCTGCTAGCTTGGCACTTTCCATTGCATAAGTCAAAGTTGCCAGGTCGGGTTGCAAGGAGCGAGGAGTTACATACAACGTCGGTCTGTCAAACACTCGAAATGCACTTCTACACATCCCAGCGGACACTCCACTCCACACGGCAAACGGGCCAACCTCACCTCGTTTTTTTTTTCGTTATGTTTTCCTTAGCAAAGCGTGAAATTTTTGCACTTCCTTGTTTGCATGCAACATACTCGTACTCAAATAGCGAGGCAACTACACCACCTCCCCACCCACCCAGCACTCCTCTCTGCTTTGCCTCGGCCCGGCCTTCCTGGTATGCTCCAACAACACTAGGTAGGTAGGAGCCAAGGAGGATCAGGCGAAAGAGGAGGAGGAGGAGGAGAAGGTAACCACCGACTCAACTTGGCTCTGGCTGTGCTACGCCTCCATTCGACGCTGCTCGCCTAGTCGCCAATTACAGGCAGGGACAGAAAAATAGAGACAAATGAAGAGGAGAAGTCCGATAAAAATAAAAATAAAAAAATAACGAGCTTAATATTATATAATATCATATATGAATAGCAAAAACTATAACAAAAATTTTTAATTTTTTTTTAGGTTTTTTCGATACTAATATATATTCATATTTCATATATTTCTAACTTTATTTAATTAAACACATCACATTAATCGCATTGATATTAATGCCACCGCTGCTGTGTCTTCTGCTAGTGTCATTCGCGTCATTGCATGTTCACCAACGCATTGCCATCGTCGTCGTTGTCGTCGCCGTCGACGTCGCCGTTGCAGTCGGCAGCCCCCCTCCCGCAGTCATCCTCTTTTTGGAGCGACAACTACTGTGCCACTGGCTCTTTCATCATGCCAATTGGCGTCACTGCCTCACTGACTGCGCCGTCGACGGCGACGCTGACGCGGACAGCGACTGCAGCCGGCTGCAGTTTGCATCATCACCTTGTGCCGTTGTCAGGGCATTGGCACAGTTTTACACACACACACACAGACACAGAGACAGCCGTGCATTTGTTGTTTTCCTTTTTTTTTCTCTTCTCGCTTTTCGCTTTTTCCTTTTTTTTTTGTCGTGTTGCTGCTTTGCTTCTATATTTTGCCTTTGGATTTTTCTCGTTTCGCGTTAACTTTTCGGTTGGCATTTCTGCTGCTCTTGCACTTTATCGATAACTGGGCAATCGGTGACGGTGTCGGCAAACGGGATTTCGATTGATCAAATATCAGGATTTACAGGAAAGCAGGTGTATGACGAGACTGTACTGCGAACACATGGCGTATACGTAATGTTGCAACAGGGTTTATTACGTATACGCAGTGTAGGTAGCACAATTTATTTACGATTTTTTTTATTTTAAAAGCGTTTTTAATTATAAAAAATTAAGTTTATGTATGGAATAAATTTTGTATAATATCTATTTTACCGTTGACAGCTGATTCTCCAGGTTTTGGATTTTCCCTTAACACCCTTATTGAACGCCTTCAATTAGATTACAGACTACCCAGACTATATATGGCTACGATTTGGATTATCGATTAACTATTATCAAACACTTAGTCCATCAAAAATGGCACAATACTAAGTAATTGGGCCTATCAAGCCACTAAATTGATCTAATAACTGACCTTTGCTATGTGAATTATACATCGATTACAGGCAATTTTCAATTTTCGATTACTTTATCAAGCAAAAGGAATGCAATGATAACAGGAGTAAGTTTATGCATAAAATATATCCTACCTATCAGGGCAGAACCATGTCCCAGTTAGGAATTATTATTGTTTTAATTAATTGAGAATATTAAAGATCTTTAGGACTTACCGCATTTACCAAGGCGGCGGAGGATGAGGATGCGGTGACGACGATGTCTGGCGTTTCACTCAAATGGAAATGGCTGCAAAAAAAGAGATACAAGGAATAATTCATTAAAAAGAAAATAATACTTGTATTTAAATAACAAAAAGTATAAAAAAAAAAACAAATTGCTTTATTCTTCAATTGTTTATCACAAAAGCACTTATGGAATATTAAAACAGAAGCAAGTATCAGGCTGTTTTTTATATAATTTTTAATAGGTTTCGGAACATTAAAAAATAGTTTAATGGTATTCAAATTATAAAAAAAAAAATAATTTTTAATATATTATAATTTTTTAAGAAACTTAAGTACCTGTTAAAGTTATTTTAGACCTAAACTTAATCATAATACCCCTTTTTAATAATTTTTAAACCTAAACTTAATGTTCAAAAGTAATCTAGCAAGCCATATAAATTTTCCTATTTTCTTATTACCACAAAGGCAGCGCCAATTAAAACCCCAGCTGTAGGGATTCATCGTTGTCCCTGCAGCCTTGGGATGCAGCTTTGCGGTCCAGGAAAAGCTGCTGCAGCTGCTGCATTGTCAGCATAAACAGCCCCAAGCCCCCGCCAACCACCCACTGTCCACCCACTACCCACTCCCCCCACCCCCCCTCCATTTGCGAATCAATGTCTCTGTCTGTCTGCGCCAAAAGAAGAAGCTTTTGAGGGTCGCGGTGAGGGACACACACAGCATTAGAGACGAAAAATTCTTTAACGCTCGCACTCTCCTCTCTCTCTGTGCAAAAAAGCTCGAAAGAGCTCTCTTGCGCTCTCTGCGAAATGCACAAAGAGACAACAACAACAAAAAAAGAATGCAAAACAAGGAGAACTTCGGGCGCATCTGTGTGTGCGATTTCAACCTCAAGTGAACCGAAACGAGGCGAACTGAACTCAGCTGAACCGAACCGGGAGCTGAACCTGCCCCACGTCGCTCCTCCATTGGGATAGGTCGGAATCGGCAACGGCATCGGGCATCGGGGAAATAGTCATCGTTATAGGGAATCGGAATCGGGGAATCCAAGTCCAGGGCATACATGCATACATATATCTGTGGCACTTAGTTGCGTGCAAGTGTGTGCGAAGTGCTCGACTGGGACAGCTAAAAATAGTTAAATGCAGTGGCTCGGTCGGTCTGTCGGTCACTTGCCCAACACACTCAGCACCCCCCATTTCCCCCCTACACACACACACATTCGCTTTACCTAGCTAGCAAACCACCCTTTGTCCTTCTCCTGACAAAAAATAAACAGCAATGGAACACAAATAAAATAAAAACAAATAACAAATTTATTACCTTGGTGACTTTTTAGCTAAACATGATTTTAAATTAACAGTTTTATAAAAATAAAGAAATTATAATTACTTTAAATTAAAATTTGAAGAAAACTTATTGTACTATCAATTTTAAAGATTCGTGCTCAAACAAATATTATAAAATATAAATATATTTTTTGAAACTGTTTCAACAAACTAAATTCAGTATATATTTAAAATTAAAATAATAATTTTACTGTGCAAAAATTCCCGCTAATTATGAAAAGTAATATTAATAAATTTTTTGATAAGAATACAATTTCCTATACAAAAATATAACCATTTTTAGAAAGCTTTCTGATGACAATTTGTTTGCCAAATTATTTCAAGTTTTTTTCCTTGTTTTTTTTTTTTTTAGTGTACTTTTTGTGCTTCCCCCTTGACTCTTTCTCTTCACTTTTGTTTTACAATTTTATTGCCATGCTGGCAGTTTTTTTTCAGCTCGTTTCTTTGGTTTTTTTTTCCTTGTATTTCAGCTAGAACTGCAGCCCCACCGACCGCCGCCCCCGGGCAGAGCTCCCAGCAACCCCTTTGAACATTTTTGTTTTCATGCAAAAAGGTTGAAGACCTTTCACCTACTTATTGCGGGTGTGTGTGTGTGTGTAGTACTGCTTCTTCTTTTTCTTCTGCTGCTGCTGCTCTTCGCTTGTTGTACTTTATTGTTGTTGTTTCGTTTTCTGGGTGGGAGAAAGGGGGGGAGGGGAAAGGGGGGTCGAAAAGTTTGCATTTTAAATATTTCAGCAAAAGAGAGACCAAGAGAGATGGAGCGGTGTAAATGTAAATGTAAACTGTAAATGTCTATCGGAAGAAAAAACAGAGCAATGTTAAAACGAGAGAGAGAGAGAAAGAGAGTGGGGGATCGGAAGAGGAGAAGGGGGCTCTCATGTTACGTATGTGAAACATTTGAGTCATTCTGCAAGTGTGTGTGCGTGTGTGTGTGAGTACTTCTCATATATTTAGAACACTATTTTGTCGTTGATTCGATTTCAGCTTTTTGCTGCTATTGTTGTTGTCGTTCTTGTTGCACTTGCAAAAAGCTTTGGTGGTCAGTAAGAGAAGGCTGAAGCAGGAGAGAGTAAGGAGCAGTGTGATCAGTTATAGGTCCTTTTAATATTTTTCGTTATAAAATTTTAGATTTAGTAATATCATTTTTCAGTGATAGTTTCGGGAGTTCTTATGCAATGATTATTAAAAACCATTGAAAATTTATCGATATTAAGTACAGTTTGATGCCAAGGGGCAAAATCAAAACTTTTAGTGTTTCATTGCAGGCGGAAGTAAAATAATTCAATTATAATGCCTCATTTTCGTGTCCGAGCATTAATTAGTTTAAAATTTCCGTGCTTTATAATCTTTTGGGTGGTAACCTGACCCCCCTGTACCCCCCCACCCATCAGGGATTCCGTGGGAATCTCCCTAGTGCCGGCGCAGTCTAGACTTGACTACCTATTCCCCACCCCCATAGTGTATGTAGTATCTCCCAAAAGCCACCCTCTTTTGGGTGGAGTCGTGTGCTTGCACGACCTCTCCCTCTCTCCCTTTCTCCTTCTCTCTCTCTTTCCCCAAACTCGCTTTGCATGTTTCGCTGCTGCTTTCTTCTTTTGTTATTGTTTTATTTTGTTGTTTTTTTTTTTTTGGCAATGCCAATCGCTAAACTGTATTTGGGTCAATTATAAATATTAAACGCAATTAGCAATGAAATTTTCAATTTCATTATCACGCTGTTGGCAGCGAAAAAAAAGAACTACTATAAAATTTCGTTGACAACGTCAACTGATAAGAGCGGTGTTTATGTATGTATATGTATGAATATATATATGTATTTATGTACTTTTATATGTATGCGGTATATGTTATGAGGTTTTGGGGGGGGGAGGGGTGTTGTTGGAGGGCTGTGGGTTTCTTTCGACCAGATGTCTTCGTCATCAGTGGGTTGGTTCTGCAATGTCAAGACTGCTGTGACCTTATTTTTAAACAAATACTAGTACATACACACACACATACATAGGCAGACATATGTACAAACAAAACACACATTCATATTTTGGTAGATCGGAAATTGGCACTTGCTGGAATTTTGGATTTAAACTAATTAATAGGGGAAAATAAGAGAAAGAAATTTACTTGTTTACTATATTTGAGTTATTTCTAGGATTTTTAAGATATATATTATATATATTGATTGTAATAATAGATTGCTTAGTAACTCATATTTAATGTAAAAACTTTTTGCTTCTTTAGATCTTTAACTTCCTAAAAGATTTAGATTTCAAGAACCAGTTTTAGCCTTACATCTGTTACCTTTAGTTGAGCAGAATTAGAATTATAAAAAATTGAAAAATATATAACCTTTTCTCATAATTTGTCAAATTTAGTTGAGAATTATTATCATTATTATCTATTTAATATTTAGCAGGATAAACATCAGGGAGTGGACTTGTTAGTTTCGAGGCCAAACCCTACAACACTTCCTTATTTCATTTGAAGGAAGAAGGACATTTGGAATGGCAGCATTAAAGGAAAGAGAGAGAAAGGGAAGGAAACGAGAAAGGAAGGGAGCAAGTCTGCTGGCGCATTCGTGCTCTGTAACTGTAATTGTGTTACACTCGCAAAGTCCTTGACAAATGCCATAGGATGACCAGGGATTGCAGCCGCAAGTCCCCGCAGAACCGCCCACGGAACGAACTGCAATGAACCCCGTCTCTCTCTCTCTCTCTTTCTATTCCCCCATCTCTTTTGCTGGTCTCTCGCTGGCGCCGATGCTTGTCTTTGACTCGAAATGACCTTAAACTGGGTTAAAGCTCGCCAAAGTTACCTCAAATACGACGCTGTCGGTGGGGGTGCAGGGTGTTGGTGTTGTAAATTGAACTTTCTGTGCAACAGAGCATGGCGCGAAAGAGAGGCAGCTAGCAGAGGGAGAAAAAGAGAGAGAGAGAGAGGCGACAGTTTGTTTGCCTAAATGCAACTCATGAATCATTCACACGCAACTATGAATATGCAAAAGCGAATCGCTTTGAATGCACAACATGCACCACAACAACAATGGCAAAAGTGAAAAAAAAACATTTGAAAAAAAAGCAATATAAACATAATGACGAGTGCCATAATATTAATCGGGGGAACGAAATTTCAAGCAAATGCAGGCCAGAAATTTATGGATTTCCCCATAGAATCGTATGGGAACCATAAGAAAAACTTAAACATAATAGTCTTTTAAATATATTTGGACAAAAACTTGGGTCACACTGCGTATGTGTAATATAATTTTTGAAACTATCCCCAAAAGCCTGTAAAAACTCCATGAAATCGTATAGAAACAATGAAAAAACGTAGAAAATTAAGTCTTTATAATATTTCTTATCGAAAAAGGTTAGTCAACACTGCGTATAAGTAACGTAATTATATTACTCATTCGCAGTGTTAACTGTTATTTTAAAATAGATAAACTTAACTATAAAAAATTCGGATTATATGATAAAGTCTGAAAGGATCAATAAATAAATCTAAAAAAAAAAATACTTCCTGAATATTTCCCATTTTACAATATTAGTCAACACTACGTATGAGTAATATAATTTTTAAAATATCCCAAAAAACCCTTTAAAAACCATTCAAAAACCTTTTCGTATAAAAAGTAAATACATACATACCATAGCTGTAGGAAATACAGTTAGCAGCGCAGCTGTCGGCTCTTCTAATTGCCTTTCATGTAATTCATTTTCTATTTGCCAAGAGAAAGTAAAAACAAAAAAAAAAACAAAAAAAAACACACGCACATCACACACTATCCATAAAGCACACACATCAATACGTTTTATTGCTCATCAAAAAAGTTTGACGGCTACGCTTCGTTTTCTATAGTTGCTACGTTTTTTGTTTTTGGTTTTTTTCATTTTTGTGTAGGCGTTAAGTCGGCGGCGCAGCGAGATTAGGAGGTAGATAGAAAGGGAGGGACAGAGATGACTTTAGGCAGAGCTTGGAAAAAGAGACCGAAACAAAATATGAACCCCAGAGCAGAACGTTTGAGAGAGCGCTAGAGCCAGAGAGCAGCAGCGGCCGAAAGGTGAATGACTTCAAGTTGCGCAGTCAGCTCGCTCTATCGCTCCCGCCTTTTTACAGCGCTCCACCTCCGCCACCCATTATTCACTGTTCCTCGCTCTCAATCTCTCTCTCAGACTATTTTAGCTCTGGCATTAGATCTTTTTAAATGTACAGTGAGCACTTGCTACCGAGAACGTGAACAAAAAGTACATTATTTTTTTCAATAATAAATTAATATTTCTGTTGATAGCTAATTCCGTAATTTATAAATAAGATTATTTCATTATTATCACTTTATTACTAACTGGAAAAGCCTTAATTCATGGTTCTATTTGAATGCTCACTGTATTTCATTTTCTTGCCCAAAAAAAACCCCACTGAACTTTCGAACAGAACAGCTGAGAGCTTTTTGGCGCTCGTCGCGCCGTGAAAGCTCCTCCACTTGGGTCTCCCCATCGTGCGCTCTCTCTGTTACTATGTTTATGCCTTGCAATACATGAATTATTGAATACATTAAACTAAATAACCCCAGATTATGCAACTTATACGAAATAATGCCAGAAAATCCAAAACGTGTGCAATCAGTATTGCCAGCTGTTTAGTAGTACACTAATAAGATGGGAATTCACAGTACATATATTGAATACATGAATTCGTCCACGCATGAACACAGTATGTCTCTCTTGTTGTGTGCGACTGGCTTCGGCAAACGGCAATGACAGTGTAGCTTTACATTCTGCCTTTAGTAGGTCAACAAAATTCCGGCCAATGGCCTTTCGCTTTCGTCTGCGCGCGTCTGCTGCGCTGCGGCGTCGCAGCTGGCGTTGCTGCAGTTGAGAGCTTCGAAATGTAAATAGAAGCCGAAAGGCAAAAAAAACACCCAACCAGCAAACCACCTCCTCCCATTATTCGATATGGCGACGCGACGATGAACATGAAGATATTTCAGTCGCCGTCGCCGACGTCCCTGCTGTTGCAGTTGTTTTTGTTGTTGTTATTATTATTATTATTGCACTCTTATTGCTGTTGTTGCTGCTTTTGATGGCGTAATAGGCGCATGCAGTTGTATATGTATGCATGTGTGTGTCTTAATGCGAATACAGTTGAAATTTCTCCAAGTGGAACTTGAGGAACTTCCCCAATTGGGAATGCCTTGAGCGGCGCCAAAAATATTTTAATAACTATACTGTTTCATAAATGTATCGAATTTTTAAAATATTTTTTTATAAAAAAAATTTTTTTTTGTGAATGCTTTAAATTATAGAGATTTTAGCTTTTCATATTTTTTTGTTTTGTTTTTTTATATTTATCAAAGATCCTTTCTCAACTTCTATAACTCTTTGAAAAATTATTAAAAAATGCAAATGTTTATTTAAATTTGCCTTAAATAAAATGAAATCAAAGTTGGCAGCTTTAGATTTAGATTTTGACCAGGCTTCCTTCGAGTTGGCCCTGGGCTAGCCATCAGTGTCAGTTCAGTGTCCGAATCTGAATTCATTTCCCAGCCGGAAAATTATTGTTAATATCAAGGCACCTGGCAGTAGGACAACCCCCCGGACTCCCTGCAGCTTTTCACCATCGAATCGAAGCGGAAACCCCTCAGGTATGTGCTTATGTATGCAATGTCTGTATGCCTGCTTGTGTGTTTGTGTGGGTTTTATGTAGGTTAAAGGGCAGCGTTCGTTGCACTCGCAGGCAGACTGAAGGACAGCAGCCCCAAATGGGTGGTGGGTGTTGGGTTGAGGGTATGAGGTGGCCTTACACAAAAGCTACTACTGGGTGGGGGGTGTAATGCAGAATGCGAAATGACGTAGCCAGCGAAGTCACGGACTTTGGAGTGTGCTCTCCACACGCCGACCCAACCACCCAACCACCCACTCATTTACCCTTTTACCCCTCTTCTCCCAGCCGAAGCCAGAGTGTTGCAGGCGTCTCCAAGCCACAACTATTGCCATTCCCATTCCCAGTCTCGCCTCCTGGCATTGCATATTTATGAGGCTACAGGCTCCCCCTCTTGTCTGCTATTAAGTTGTGGCTTCCTTTTCTAAGGTTTTGTATTATTTAGGCCATAATTGGGACAATCATTTTAAGAAATTCGATTTTCATTTAGAAAATCAAGTGGAATTTAAGCTTAGAAGATCATAAAAGCGAAGGCTTGTTTGGTTAGAAAAATTATATATTAAAATTATATAAATTCCATATAAACTTCAATGTAAATTTCATTAAAATTTCAATATAAATTTTATATCATTTTTATATAAATTTTTAAAATACATTTTGGTGTAAAATAACATTTAAAAAAATACCAGTCTGCTAAGGTTGATAAACCATCGATATTTACAGCCAATATATTAATGTTTAGCAATAAAAAGATGGCAAATTTAAATTTTTTCCAAATCTACTGCAAAAAATATAAATTTATGATACAAAAACTAAAGGATTTATTATAAAACCCACACATTAAACTCGTATTAATTAAACCCCTTCAAAAGTGATAAATAAATAAAAATAAAAGGTAGAATAAAAAAACTATCGATAGTTATCAATCAAAAATCATCAAAACATTAAAACTGTCATTTCCTTCATCTTGACGCATGAAAATTTCTGCTTAATAATTTTTTCACCTCGTCGGAAAAACTGTGTTTGTGTGTAGTTTTCATTTAAAAAAACAATTTCCCAAGGAACTTAACGCAATTTTTTTGCAGTGCTGCTTGATTTGGTCTAACGAAACTCAACATCCTTGCCAAGATGGGAAATAAAAGGCGTCGCGAGGACTTTAGCAGCGAGTCGTTAAGCGAGTCGTCAAGCGATTCCGACGACATGTTGGTACCAAGCTGCAGCCGGGAGGCCTGCCAGCGCCGCTTTCCGGATCAGGAGTTACGTGATCGCCGTCGCAGGCGTAAACTCGTTTGCCGTCGTCAAAAACGACGCTATACCAATGCCGAATGCGATAGCACCTCCTCGGAGGACGGAAAAACCGAGGGAAGTGTGGAGCGTCGTCGTCGTCGCTTCAAGAATTCCCGCCCGGCTGCGTCTGCGCCTGAACCTGAGCCTGGGCGTGCGGTCGAGGAGGACAAAAAATGGTTTACATTTTCCTGGCATGATATCATCTTCTCTGTCTTGGCAGTAATTTTGGTCATTTTGTTCTTGGAGACATTTGTTGTAACTTGGGTGTACGGACGGCCGCCGTATCGCTTCACCAGCTACCTATGCTGCATCGTGGTCTGCTGCGTTTTGTGGTACTTTTTCATGATGCCGAAGAAGGAGAACTAGGACTTAAGGGACAGGAACTCCCAAGATTATAGAGAACAAGACTCCAGAGGTGGAGGAATATCGGTGTTTGGCCAAGCATTACACAGATTTTACAAGGCAAACATCGATGGTTCTCACCCTCTATGCACCTGAAGTATTCAAAAACCAACACTCCAACACTCGAATTTAAATTCATTCTATACTCAAATTATTTATTTATTGTTGTTTATAACTTTATAACTTCTTGTAAATATCTAAGAGATTTTACGTTGGGTTGCGAACAAAAACTTTCATTCCAACACTCAACAATTCATCAATTTCGCAACTCCAACACTTGACAATATCATGTAAATTTATACAAATTATTGTTCTCTTTTTTGGAATAAATTTACAATATTGCAAATACAAACTAATAAGTAATAATAATAATTTTATTTATAAAAACTCACCCTTTATTTCTCCCACTGCTGGTGTTCTTACAGTTGTTGTTGTTATTATTGTTGTAGTTGTTGTTGCCGCTAGTCTTGAATCTGTCTTTAGTTCGAACTTTAGTGTTTTGGCTTGTGGTTGGATTTAGATCGGATAAATCAATAAAGTTAAAATCAAAGCCGTCAATATTTTTATTGACCCGTAGTTCACGGTTCAAAAAATGCACAAATAGTTGGTGGCTGTAAATAAAACAGAAATAGATAGAAATAGTTAGTAAAAGCTCAATTAATTTAAGAAAAACGTTAAAACAAGCATAAAAATCAGCTTAAATTTAAATTTGTAAAATTAACCGTGTTTTTCTCTTTTACATACATGCAGTGCCGACACCTGGCGGCAAGTTTTGCATACAACTTTCTAGGTTTCAATCAAAAATAAGAAGATATTGACAAATTCTTCAAAAATTTCGCTGCAGATCCAGTATATATATATTATTAGATTAATATTAATATTGTAATAATTTTTTAAAGCCTTTTTTGCTAACTTTATTTAAATTGTGCAACCAAACAGTTAACTTTAGCCGATACCAGCACCATCATCCGCTTGCGCCATCTATGTATGCTCTCTGGCAATATGCTTGGCGCTGCTATGTTAACACAACTGTTAATGTTTCAACGGAGTTCCGAACCTGGGATTGTGTTGCTACCGATTATTAAGCGATGTTAAAAATTAAAACCGCTTAAACGATATTTCCCGTTGCTTTTTAAAGATTTAATTTACTCACAAAAATATAAAATAAATCCCATATTTTTGTGACTAATAAAAGCGAGTTAAAAAGTTCTGTTGTATCAAAAATAAAATACAGAAATATTAATTATTTCGTGAGAAAAATCGCCTGTCTCTGTTATTTGTATGTTTAGTAAGAGAGAGAACGCTCTCTTTGGAGCGACTCTCTTTCGTTTGGGGGCCCGTTTCTCTTCTCTCTTTCGGGGGTTCGTTCGCTCATTTCTCTTTGGTTGCGCCTGCACTTTTGTGTGTCAATCGGTTTCATTAACCCCACGAATGTGCAACAGCAGCAGAGAAGAAGAAGAAGCAGCCAAAGAAGAGGAAGAAGCGGCGACAGCGACAGAGAGTGAGCAGCGCAGTTAGCAGCGCAGCAAGCAGCGAAAGGTCAACAAAGTACGTTTCATGGACACATGCATTTGCTCTCCATCTTCATCCTCTTCACCTTTCCCCCCTTCTTCGGCTGCTGCTGCTGCTTCTTCCACTTGGTTTTGATTGTTCTGTTGGTTTGTTATTGTTTTTTTGTTTTTGTTGATGTTAGTTTTGCATTTGGTTTTCGCTAGTTGAGGAATGTCACTCATTTGTTGCTGCAAATGCACCGCCCACTTAAGCATCCCAATTAGAGATGCGACAATGCCACTATCGGAAGTGATTGAATTAATGACAAAATTCATTTTTTTTTTATTAATTGCAATAATTACTAAACACTGAATATGAGTATTTAAAGCTTTATCATTGATATATATTATTACATTTTATTATAATATACATAAGTACATATATTATATTATTTGTGATTTATTTATTAATTTTTTTATTTTTATTTATTATTTTCGCAAGTTAACTTTTTATTGGATATTTATATCTTAAAAATGTTAACCTTTTTTAAATTAACTAATTTTTTCAAAATAAGACTTATTTTGGAATGCTCTTCAGGGTCGTGAACCAAAATAATGTTTTATATTTTATTTACATTTTATTTTTAAATAAACAATTATTAACTATTGCTGACCTGCCAGCACCTCAAATCAAATCATTTGCACCTGATGACACTTCTCCTCCTCCCCCCTCAGTTTTATGATTCCCCCACAAGTACGGGTCATTGCTTTGGATTCCATCTTTCTCTTTCCATTCCTCCCTATCCCTGTCCTTCTCTTGCTCTCTTGGTGGCAAGAGCAAAAATGCGGAAGAATATGTAACATACTGCAGAGTGAGAGAAAAAGAAGAGGCAACATAGAAGGAGCAAAATAAAAACAAAATTAACTGCATAGTCTGGCGATCGCAGACAGTAAAAAAAAAAAAATAAATGGAAACCGACAGCAAAACTTCCAGCTAAAAACAAACCAAGTCTGCAGATTTTGTTAAAAATATTACATTTTCAAAGGTAAAATAAAATATTTAACAAATTAAAAGAATAACTATAAAACAATTTTATACAATTTTTAATTTATACGTTTTAATTGTTGAAAAAACCCAATGTCTCTATGAGCTAATCAACTGCCTCCCTAGAGAAGCCCACTTAAGCGAACCCAACTCCATCCCCTAAAGGAGGGTGCAGCAATAAGAACAAGAACAGCAACAACCAGCTGGCCCAGAGGCAGGTTCATTGCGGAGAGGAAGAGAAACGGATATGTGGAATATCCTGAAGCCGAACCCCCGGAACCCCGCCAAATCGCGACGCAGCGCCAAAATACCAAAACACACCAAGGCAGGCGGCAAAGGCATGCAAATAAAAATAGATTTTTCTCGGTATATAGGATAACGACACCAACGACCCCAAAGTTGGGGCGCTGACGTCGCCGCCGGCGTCGCAGTCGACGCAGAAGTCGGCGTACTCGGGCAACGACCGGCAAAAACAAACGCATCAAAATCCAAAGTTTGCCTACCCCAGGCATCCATCGGTCCATCCCTCTCGCTCTGACGCAGGCGCTGCCATCGCTTCCCTATAGCCTTCTCGCTCTCTGCTCTGGCTAATGTTTATCAGGGTGGACCTCATCTGCAAGGAAGTGTGAAAATGCACCCAAGACAAAATTTTAACTAATCACTATTGAGCTAAACAATTATTTTAAGAAACAGTTTACACGTTTTTCAAAGAGCTTAATTTGTATTTTAAATGTATAATTTAATATTTCGTCGGTCAGGACATTTTTAAAATATGAATTTTGAATTGGTAATAAATAATTATATTAAAAATAACAAATTCTAATATCAAGAGAGAGGACCACCCTAATCGGTTCCCTTTCCTTCCGTGTGTTTGTCAAAGAGAAAGAAGTGGAGATAGAGAGAGAGAAAGAGAGCGCTCTAAAACGCACACATGCACGTACAGCGTAGGGGTTGCTGACCTCGCTTCTCAGGGTCACCAAAGGTTGTTGAACTCGCCAGCACGATGTTTCCCTCTCGCTCGATCCCATAGGGCTGTCCCTTGTCTGTTGACGAGGGTCGCACGCCCCCTTCCCCATCGCTCTCGCTGCCTCCTTGTCGGTCCTTTTCCCTATTCTTCTCCTTCTCCTCCTTCTTGCGGCTCGAAATGTGTGCTGGTCGTTGGCCTTTCCCGAATGCCTCTTCCTCTTCTTCGTCCTCCTGCTCCTCGTGAACAACTCGACAACTTCCCTTGTTGTTGTTCCTGCCTTTTGTACTCCCAGTTATGCTGTTTTTTTTTTTTGCACTGCCTTTTTTTAGGGGAAGCAAAATGTAGGGCTGCCGCCGTCGATGCACCCTAGTTCAACATTGTCTGAGGTTAGGGTTGAATGCTCGACAGTCTGCTCCGTTTTTCCTCTTTTCACCGCTCTTTTCTGGTCCCCGGCCAAAGCAAACTGCAATCTGCAATGTGCAGAGCGTTTGTGGTACAAAATAATCAGACCCCCCCTCGGGATTGATTATCAGGACATTTGCAATTATTGTTGATAATTTTTAAATGTTTTAAATTTCTTGCATTACGAAATGTTTGATGGGTTTTTAAAGTATCGAATACAGTTTAGTTTAGTTTTTCCTAATCTACAACTTTCGCCACTTGGTAACAGTGATTCGGTACCTGATTCTTCTAGGCCTTTTTTCGATTTTTTACTTCGCTTTTTGATTTCTCCATCTCCACCTCCTGCTTCTTTTCCTCCTGTTCCTTAGGCGCGCTATGTTCTTTGGTTTTTGCTGCCGCCTGGTTTATCAGTTCGGCGCGTGGTTGGCTTTTATCGGTCATTCGCCTTCTTCCCCACGCAATATGAGTGAGGGAGATAGCAGGTCGGTGATAGCGGAGGGGGAGAAAGAGCGAATCTAGGAGACAGAAAGAGAGAGGGATAGAGACTGCGTAGTGGTCAGCAATGCGTCACGTTGCCATCAATCACATGCAGAGCGAAGGAGAGCAAGAGAAAGCGGCAGGAGAAAGAGCGTGGGGAGTGGCAAAGAAGGTGGCGAAGGGGGAGGCCAGAGAATAAGAAGGAAAAGCCGTGACCGTGAAGTTTAACGCCCTCCGGGCAATGTTAACGTCGACGCCGCAATCGTAGCAGCGCTGCCGCTGTCGCTGCCCACAGCCCACAATTTGCGAGATACAATCCACAACACGGCACCTTTCTCGTTCCACAAACGCAACTGCCACACAGTGCGAAAAAAATAAGAAGGCCTTTCCAGGTGCATTTCCGCCGTTTCCGTTTTTTTTTATATATAATTTTAATAATATGAAACAAAAGAGATAACTTGATTTAATTGAATGCTTAATTAATTGTGAATTACTGAAAGCTGTTTTGAATTTTAAAATATTTAAAATAATATTTATAAAATATTTACGAAATTTACTCCCTCTTTTTTAAGGCTGAGCAAATGCTTTATATCTCAGTGTTTAATATTCTGTGATGCGTGTGCACAAAAGGGCGAATTTACCGCAATTCCTTGACGTGCCACCTACAATCACACCCTTTTCTCTTCACATCTGTATCTTTGGCAATGCGTCGACGTTGGCAGCGGCAGCGACAGAGGCAGAGGCGGCGGCGTTGCCGTTTTTGTGGTTTGACATTGAACTCGAAATTGATGCGCGCCGCTGAGCAAATGCGTTCCACCTCCCTCGCTCTACCACCTCTCTCTCTCTTTCTCCCACGCTCTAGACCTCTCGCTCTAGCCGGCTTCGTCTTATTAGCAATTTCGCTTTGCCACCTTTTTTTTTAGTGTGTGTTTTTGTTGTTATTGTATTTAGAGTTTTATTTGGCTTTTGGTTTTGGAGGGCAAGTTCAGTGAACTTTCGCATAGAAAGCGCCACGGTAGAAATCTCTTTTTTCGGGCCTTGACTTTCGAGCTAGCCGAAATCTAGGTGTGAGTGTATGTAAAAGTCTGAAGGTGTGTGTGAGTGAGTGTACTGAGCAATTAGCAAGTGGAAAGGAGGCCAGAGAACGATCACTGGCCACTTAATAGACGAAGAAGTAGGCAGTGAAAATGCGAGAGAAATTCCATATTTATGAAATATTTAAATACTAATCCTCAAATAAATCTATTTTAGGTATTTTTATAAATAATACATATAACTTTATATTAATAAATTTAAGAATTTTATTATTTATATAATTATTTTATAGGCAGGAAATATACCACCAAGAAAAAAATTCTACTGGAAATACACAAATGATAAGGCCAACAAAGTAGCAGACTAACGGTTAAGTCAGTGCGTCTACATACATATATGTATATGTACATATGTATGTACACATGTTCATATTCAAAGAGTCGAATTAAGTTCATAAACAGAAGACTACCAGCAAAAAGAACAATAACAATGGTTAAGCTCAAGAGGACAGCAACAAAAAGAAAAAAACAGAACAAGGAGAAGAAGAATGACGACAACAACAACAGCAACGACCAATTTTATGAAAGTCACAGTCAAGGTCAGCATGCGTGCAAAGCGCGGCGAACGCGCTAGAGCAAGCGAGAGGGCGCGAGTGAAAGAATCGCAGATCTGTTTTTGTTGTTCCGCGTATTTGTAAATTTGGGGTGGACCATTTACCTTCAAATTCAAAAGATAATCTCACTCTTATTATAATAGGCATATTCGAATTTAACAATTGTCACGCACATACAGCATTTAAGTTAATATTTTCTCATTTGATATTAATATATGTAAGTTAGGTAGGCATTCATAAGCTTATATGTAAACCTAATTTAAACTTAGTAGTATGTTTTTGTTTGTTAGTTTCAAACATTTTGGCTGTGGAGCTAGTTGATTTCGCCAGCTGGTCCACTCTAAGGAACATGTGTATGAATTTATGTATGAATTTATTTCGCATAGCTCTCTCCGAGCTTTCTATCTCTGTCCTATGATAAGCCTGCAAAGAATTTCTTATTCGCACCAATGCAAAGCAGGGACAAACGAGAGGGAGACAGTGCGTAAGCTTGTGCGAATGTGTGGGTGCGGCAGTGGACAGTGATCAACAAGGAAGTGCACGAAAATCGAAGCAAGCCAAAGAAGAAGAAGCAACGGCAGAAGCACCAGGTTAAAAGCATGGCTAAAAGAAGGCAAACAAATGAAATCAAATCAAAAGTAATTTCGTGCGGCCATAAAAAAAATGACTCACTTGATCCCAACTGCACACTAACACAAGCACTAGTGCGCACACACACACACACTCGGCGGCGGCTCTCTCACACAAAAGGAAAACAAATGGCTAGGTCGGTCGTTCACCTGCCTTTGCTTCGCACAAGAGAGCAAGAGATAGGAAGAGCGAGCAGCAGCGGCAAAAAGAGCCCCGTTGAATTGGAAGAGAGTCGTTTTATGCGAAATGCCGGTTAGTGCCCCCCATTTCCCCCATTCCCCACCTACATCTACACCACTCGCTCTCGCGTTGGGTATTTCATAACGCTTCTGGTTTCAGTTGTTGCTGTTGCTGTTGTATTCGTGTCAATGTTCTATCGCCGTCAACGGCGCGGTCGGCGTCGCTGCCGCTATTGTGTTGTTGCTTTCGCTCTTGTTTAGGGTTTAATGACCGGTTGCCGGTTCTTCTTCGTTGTTTTTTCTTTTCTTTACTTCTCCCTCAGCTTTTCTCCTTCTCTGTCTTATTATTTTTATTTTTATTCGCTGCTGCTCATGGTGTTGTTATTGTTTTTATACTCTGTGGCTTGTTTATTTATTCTTGCAACAACAACAACAAATATAACAACAAAAGCAATCTCCACTTTTGACGACTGTACAGTGAATACAAATGTATAAATAACAGGCGGCAAAAATAAGCTCGCATATGCAAGCCGGTGCAGGCGGCCAAAGTGTTTTGTTAACATTTAAAAAATATTTTTTTGCAACAAAATAATTAAAAAATAGTTTTATTTTCCATTTCTATTGTTACTCTATTGAGCCATGGAAAATTCCTAAAGGTGGATTTCCAAATGGCTAAATTCACAAATTGCATGCATTCATACTTTCATGGTTTTACTTAATTTCAGACTACTGACTTTTTTATGAGCACGACACGTTTTATTGATTGGCAAATTAAATATCGTTTTAATTTACCTACCGAACGCTTCTGACTCACGTAATCGTAAACGTAATCGACACACGTGTTGGGTGTGCAGCAGCAGCCTGCAACTTTCTGCTGTGCTGTATTTTTACTTTTCAGTTGTTTTTGTTGTTTGCTTTGCACTGTTTCTGTTTTTGTTTTTGTTGTTTTGCTGGCTGCCCCGACGACGACGACGCTTCGCTTCCTCTGCCGCCGTCAGCGTCGCTGTCCGCTGGCCACTGCCTCTGCCGCCGTTTTGAGGTTTTATTTCTTTCGTTTTGGTTTTTTGCTTTTTGCTTTTGTTTTAGCGCGCTCACAAATGTGTGTTAGTTGGCGGTCATTCACACCGAACGTGCCCTTTTGGAGAGCGAGGCGAGCGCTCTCTCTCCCTCGCTCTCTGTGCGCCAAGCGAGAGTATGTGTGTGTGCAAGCGAGTATCTGTGTGTGGAGCAACTTCAACTTCAACTTGACGATTAACATTTTTCAATATTTTCTCATATTTTTTGGTTGGGATTTTTATTAAAAACATATTAATTATATCTTGAGTTGTTTTTAATTATTTTAATAAGTATATTTTTTTTGTATTTGTATTTGTATTTGTATTTGTATTTGTATTTGTATTTGTATTTGTAT
>JAEIIJ010009636.1:0-16068 GCA_018904815.1 Drosophila ogumai | reverse complement strand
TCTTAATACTTATATTTTTAATTGCATTACATATTGAACGATAAAAACAAGATACGTTATCATGCCGGTTACAACCACAGGAAAAAACTTATTGGAAACATCGAAAAGACCCAAAAGGCTGACTTTAAACTGGTATAGGTTCAGATGAGTGATGAATAATTCCATCTAAATGTAAGGAACATAGCTTTTTAGTGAACTGTAATTTTACTGAAACCACTCACCTTTCTGTTCCATTCGGTTCGCTCGCTGAGTAAGAACATATCCAATATTAGCTCCCGAATAAAATTAAACTGATTCCCTGCTCCTTCAATGGACAAGCTTAGGACAAGCATATCAAGCACTGTCTTTACAAACCAGAACCATATCCAAAACTGGTAGAACTGTCGGTCCGCTATCATTTTGTAAGAGATCGATATCACGCTGAAAAGTGTCTGGACCAGGTTTAAAAAAAGATATTTATTGGAGATTTTCTGTAGCGAAGTGACCAAACAGGAAATCTCCCGAAAAAGAGCCATTGCATTCTTTAGCTTTTGGTGTCTCTTGTGACATAGTGTTTCCAAAAGCAGGTACTTATTCAGCTTGGAATATAAAACACCTAGACTGAGGTACCAAAAAAAGGTGATACGCATAATTATATTGCTGCAAATTAAGACATAGACGGCGATTGACCAACTCAGAAGATTTTGCCGGCTTATCCTAAATTTAAATAATCCCAAATAAAATAAGATTTCTTGCACTTGACAACCCAAAGATAATAGAATTAGGCACAATTCCCGTCCGCCACCGAATCCAATCTTCGAGCGAATGGACAAAGCTGATACTGTATTAAAGAGGCGAAGATATTGGTTCATTAACCTAATCACTTCTTCGCCGTGGAAAATCTGCAGGTGAATAAGTGACAAACAGCAGGCAGTAATGATTACAAGTCGTGAACCGTTTAGCACTCGATCAACCAAGTTGGCTAGATTCCATATGAAGAAAGAGTACGTATAGGCATTGACACAAAGCAGAAAAAGGCGCCAGATTATTGGGATCCACTTCCACCACGAACGATTCCTCCAGCTCTCCTCCGTCACCATTTCATGGTCCTTCGGTAGTTTAAAGTGCCAAAACACTGCTCCAATGCATCTGGAGTAGAAGAACCATCCGCGCAGAATAATGACGGGAACTTTGGATACCTTCATCTTCCGAAGGGTCAATATAACTTGTTACGAGTAGCTGCAATTTCCGATTGAAAAGAAAACTACATATTTATTCTCGCCAAAGCTCCGAAAAATGCATTAAGGTAATGAAATTTTACATTTTGATAGCATCTGTGATTTCTATTGGACTGACAAGAAGACAGGTATATCTGGATAAGATATGTCAAAACTGCTTCAGTTATACACTTTCTTTTAGAATATAATTGTGGCTAACATTTCTTAAATTATATATATAAATATATATATAAATTTAAGCTGATGCATTGCCGTAGCTAAGCCTATTTGACAACGATAAAGTTAAAAGGTCCATCTGCATTCGATACTGAACTATGACTGTGATACAGGTGACCAAGGCGGACAGAAAGGTTAACATCAGTTCATTGGATATGATGAACAAGCCCAGCGGACGCACTCGAAACTCGTACAGATTAAGATAGGTGTAAAAGACCTCCAGCTGTGGGAAATAAATAAGAAATTGTGGAATTAATGACTGGGAAAATTTAAATATTAAATGTAATATATTTTATATTAAGAGGAGGAGATTCTACCAATCTACTCACTGTTGTGTGCCACTCCTTGTCTTCGCTGAGATGGCAATTCTCTAGCTTCAGTGATCGGATACTTCCAAACTGAATTTTTGTCCTTTGCACAGACAACGTCAAAAGCAACATATTAAGAATTTCAAACGCGACCTTTGACCAAAGCCACGACAAACCAAGTTCATTCCGGATAAAGGTACTGTAGGACACTAAGGCAATGCCAACGCAATTCATGCTCAAGCCTAGCAGGAGTGGCAGGTTGTAAACCCTTTGGAACCAGGATGTCAACACCTGCACGTCTTTGTAAAGGGTCAAACATTTGTCCAAGCTCTTGCGGACCTTCCTCAGTTTCCGACGGGTGGGATGCTCTTCCAGGGACTCCAGTTTGGACATGAATTCCGTGCAAATATAATCGTTCAGATCAGCGTAGAGCAGTCCCAATGTCAGGTAGCCCACAACAGCGATGTGAATAAGGAGTTTACTCCCTAAAGTGACAAAATAGTCGGCTAACCAAATGAATATATCCATCGCACTACCTTTTAGAATATATTTGCGTGTTAGGAAGAGCCATTCGTAAAAGAAGCAAACAAATGTTAAAATCAAGAACAACAGCTCGTGGGTTCGTCCAAAGCCTCTTTGTTTCCGCTTGAAGAGATTTTGAATTTTTAGAAAAATTTTCAGAAATCGTTTGACCAAATAAGTGCACTCTTTGCCCTGAACCAGGTGCAATCTCAGAAGGCACAGGCAGCCGGCAATGTGAATTAACATTTGGAGGATGTGTAAAAATTGTTGTATCAAATTATTTATCGTAAGGATCCAGGCAAAGTAAGAGCCGGTGACAATACCCAGACATCCTATGCGAATGATACCCAGGGACCACTTCCACCAAGGACCACTTTCCTCCATAATCAATTTGTCGAAAGTTGTGCTCTTAAATCTGAAGCAGATCATTCCGAAATATCTTGCAAAGTGAAACATCCAGCGAAGAAGGACCGTTGAGAGTTTTGGAACACTCATCTGACGAAGGAACTCGAACATTTCCGACGAGGCTTTAACTTGGATTGGCGAAAAAATGTAATGGTCACTAACTTGCTTTTCTGAGCAATTCCGTAATGAGTATTTCGACAATAGCTAGGGTGACGGGTGTATGTCCTTACATGAAGTTATCTCTAAACATCGCCAAAGCCCTGTAAGCTCTTAAGTTTCCAATGACATGTAAGAAATTAAATTAAAAGAAGATAAATCAATGGAATAATAATTAAATTTGAAAGGTACCTTTTGCACTGTATGTGTTTTGCGTCTGACTGCTCTCTTTCCTGTCGATTATCTTGCAGTTTACCACTTTGCCTGCAATGTACAAGCAAAGCACCATCAAAAGTTTAAAGGTTCCAAGCAATAGCAGCCGAAAGGGGTTATTTTCGCTTTAATTACTATTTAGCGAAGTTAGAAGAATTACAACAAAACTAGCTTTGCTACTCTCTTAAGTTTCATTTAGTATATTTTTTTTTGAACAGAAGTAAGGAACATTTAGAAATGGATTTGATACACCTTTAATTGTAATGTGTTTGATATTTGTTTTTCTCTTATTTCGAATACTCCGGGTTTGATACCGATAAAGATAAAGCCTGCAGCTGCATTCCGTATTGAATGACGAAAATTATATAGGTGGCCAAGGCGGATAGGAAAACCACCAACATTTCGTTGGATATGTTGAACAAGCCCAGAGGTCGCACTCGAAATTCGTGGAGTTTAAGATGAGTGAAAAACACCTCCAGCTGTAGGAAATAAGAATATTTAATTCTTAATGAAACCTTTTTCGAACTTAACTTTTTTTCATATACTTACTGTTGTGTGCCGCTCTTTGTTTTCGCTGAGATAGCAATTCTGTAGCATCAGTGAATGGATGACTTTGAACTGAACCACCGTCCTTTGCACCACCAACGTCAGAAGCAGCATGCACAAAATTTCAATCCAGATATTTGACCACAGCCAATACAGGTTGAGTTCGTGGTGGATGTAGATAGTGAAAGAGACCACGGCAACACAACTGCAATTCCGACTGAAGCTTAATAGGAGTGGCAGGTCAGAAAATTCGTTGGAACTCAGATGTCAAGGATTGAATATCCTCGTAGAGAGCCAAGCACCTTTCCAAACTCTTGCGGGTCTTCCTCTGGTTTCGTCGAGTGGGTTGCCTGTCCAGGGATTCCAGTCGAGATCTAAACTCGGTGCGGACATAGTCGTTCAAATCGGCGTAGAGCAGTCCCACTGCCAGGTACGCCACAATGGAGATGTGTATGATAAGTTTATTGCTTAGAGCGATAAATCCTGCCGTACAATTTTTAAATAGGTAAACCCGTGACATTAGGACCCCGTCGTAAATAAGGCAAGCTAGAGTGAGGATTAAAATCACAAGCTCATGTGTTCCTCCAAATCCCGATCGCTTCCTCTTGAAAAGTTTTTGAACGCTTAGAAATAGATGAAGAAATCTGTTGACCAAATGAGTGCAATCCAAGCACTGAACCAGTTGCAATCTCAGGAGGCACAGGCAGCAGGCAATGTTCAGTGACATTCGGACGATGAGCAAGAATCTTCTTAACAAATAATTAACCGCAATGATCCACTTTAAGTATGTAAAGATGCTCATACACAGGCAGCCAACGCGAAAGATAGCCAATGACCACTTCCACCAAAGACAATTTTCCTCCATTGCTACATGGTCATTGGTTCTGTTTTCAAATCTACAGCAGAGCACTCCAAAATATCTTGCAAAGTGGAACATCCAGCGAAGAATTACGGCTGAGAGTTTCGAAACACTCATTTGACGAAGGAACTGGAACATTGTCGTCGAGGTTATAACTTGAATTGAGTATAAAACGTAGTGGTCCCTAACTTGCCTTGACAAGCAATTCGCTAATGAGTGTGCTCCGAAAATGTCGAAGGTGACTGCTGTATGTCCTGATATAAAATTATCAAATTAACGCCAAAACCCTGTCAAAACTGACCCACTGCTATTTCAGAATTGACCGTTAAGAAAGATTAATTCATGGATGAACGATTCGAGGTGCAACTAGTTGTACTTTATTTTACCAATATGAATTTTATTAGGTTATGTAACGTTTGGATCTTTCCATTTTTTTCCTCAGGAATATTTTATTTAACTGGTCCTAACTTATTTTTTGATAGTTTACTTCTTAAAGATTTGTAAATTTATTTTGTATTCCATCTATAGTCATTTAAAAATACAGCTGCTTAAAATGATAAATATTCGAAACTAATTACTGCAATGTTTTCTTTGAGATAGGGTCTAGTTGTTTCATTTCTACGTATTGGTTTTTTAATAAATATACTCATGATACTGCAACCGGAAAATCAATGATAATCTGTCCAGTTGCAAACATCGCCTCCACGAAGTAAGCTTAATTTTTTACTTAATTCTGAGCTCAGTTAGTTTTATAACTAAGCCTGTTTGATAATGATAAGGATAAAGTCTCCAGCTGCATTCCGTACTGAATGACGACGGTGAGATAGGTGATCAGTGCAGAGAGAAATTCCAGCAACAATTCGTTGGATATGTCAAACAAGCCCAAAGGACGCACTCGAAACTCGTTCAGATTGAGATGGGTGAAGAACACCTCCAGCTGTAGGAAATAAAAAGGTAGAATATAGAAATAAAGAAAGGTTATCCATACTCACAGTTCTGTGCCACTCCTTGTTTTCGATGAGATGGCAATTATCTAGCACTAGTCGATTAATATTTTTGAATTGAAGCTTTGTCCTATGTACAGACAACGTCAAAAGCAACATATTTAGAATTTCATTCGAAATATTCGTTAAGAGCCATGGCAAACTAATATCGAGATTGATAAAAGTACTGTAAGAAACCAAGGTAACTGTAGTGAAATTCCGGCCCATGCTTAAAAGGAGCGGCAAGTTGAAAATTCTTTGGAACAAGAGTGTCAAAGATTGCACGTCCTTGTAGAGGGTCAAACACTTGTCCAAGCTCTTGCGGGCCTTCTTCAGTTTCCGACGGGTGGGTTGGTCTTCTAGGGACTCCAGTTGGGATCTGAGCTCGGTGCAAACATAGTTGTTTAGCTCGGCGTAGAGCAGTCCCAGAGTCAGGTAGCCCACGAAGGCAATGTGCGTGATAAATTTATTGCTTATGGATATAAGGATATCTACAATCCAATATTTGTTCAGTAGGTATAAATGTAATAAAAACATTCCTTCAAAAATTAGGCAAGCAAGAGTGAGGATTAAGAGCACAAGTTCATCTGTTCCTCCGAATCCCGATCGTTTTTTCTTGAAAAGCCTTTTTACTTTTAAAAACTTTTTTTAAAAATCTGCAAAAATCTGTTGACCAAATGTGTGCAATCTGTGCCCTGAACCAGGTGCAATCTTAGGACGCACAGGCAGCAGACAATGTTCACTGATATTCGAAGGATTTGTAAGAATTTTCGTAACAAATCTTTCACCGTAATGATCCATTCTAAGCATTTGAATGTGTACACACATAGACTTCCAACGCGAAATATAGCCAAGGACCACTTCCACAACGGGCCATTTTCCTCCACAACTACTTGGTCATCAGTTGTGGTTTTGAACTTGAAGCAGAGAATGCCGAGATATCTAGCTAGATAGAACATCCAGCGGAGAATTACCGCTGAGACTTTCGGAATACTCATCTGACGAAGGAACTTGAGCATTTCCGGCGGTAATTGAGGAGGAAATTTAGTGGTCACTAACTCGCCTTGAAGAGCAATTCACTAATGAGTACTCCGACAATGTCCAAGGAGACGGCTAAATGATATATATATCGCCCTATATCGCAAAAGCTTCAAAAGCTTTGAGTGAGAAATAAAATTAATCTGATTAGTCAATGCATATAACTATATCCTTGTTAAAAGTATTTTCATTCCTATATCCTTGTTATGTATAAGTCAGCACAAAACTCTCAAAAATGTATTTGATTAGGTTCAATAACATTTATTTTTGATTTCTTTGATCTTGCCACTTTGTTTCTTTACAATATTTTAATTTATTAACATTAACTTATACCATATATGTTTTTAATTTGTATCAATTTATTATTTTTCTTGTTTTCTTTTTTTATGCGGAATACTTTTCAGTTTACGTAATGCCCAACTTTGTGAGTAAAAATTGCGCGTTTGTTAACACTTTCTCAGCTTAAAATAGTACGCTAAAATTTCAATTGTATTATTTTGTATATCAAGTATGTTATGTATGTATATCGTCTTGTACACTAAAATCGACTCTTTGCTAAGCTTAAATGTTACACTTTTAAGACCATATGAGAATGAAAATCAAGTAAATTTGACTACAAGGCAAAGAATAATTGTCCTATGAATGAGTGCAGAGAGAACAATAGAATATGGAATTTAATTTTCGCTAGGTGCATGTGAGAGATTTAAATCAGAAATATTAATGCCAAGTCCCTAAGGGCCCCGATGGACTACTCTATGAGTGCCATCAGGCCGTCTGGCTGCTTATAGTTCCATTTCCTATACAACTTCCTTATTCGATCCGAACGAAGTGAGAAAAATTTGCTCAATGTTTTTAGTTTTCTTTGAAGATGACCATGGATGATGGGACAATGGTATGGTGTATGGTTAAGAAGCGAGAACTTAAGCCATATAAAACACACACATCTAGATTGCGTCTATGCAGTTGGAAGGTTTTAGAAATAAGAGAAAATAAATAAATATGTTTTTTGTTTTTTAAATAACAACCTATTGAATTTCATTTGAATCCAAAAATGTATATATTCAGGTATTTTTTCTTAAATTTTTTGATACAGACAGGAAATTATTTGAACTTGGTGGGATATTTCATGTGTAACATTCGGCTGAAGTATATAATAAAAACACATTTGACTCTCTATTGAATTCCCCTCCGCATAAACGCAATTAATATGTTAACAACTTTGACAGACACATACACACAAACATTATTTAAGACTAATATTTAACGTTAAGCTGTCCTTTTTCCGCCAACTGTTTGTTGTTTCTCTAAGACTGTGTAAACGAAATCACAAGTTAAGCAGATCGGGGAATAGTCCGTCGTCCTGCTCAGACCACAATGGGCGTGCGACCGTCCAGGGTCTTGCTGTCCGTCAGGTTTGATGACAGCGAACAGGACGTGTTGTTCTCGTCCTCCGGGGGAGGGTTGTGCAGCTGCACCTGTTCGGTGAGCGTGATGGGATCACTGTGGGACATCAGAGGCGACTCTAGATTCTGGGGCATCAGGAGCACGCCACTGGGATGAGCCGGCGACGGGGTGTGGATCGCGTAGAGGGAACTGCTGGCCGTCGAGCTGTCGCTTGAAAGGGGGAGCAGCAGCTCCACCTCAATCGGAGGCGATGGCGATGGACTGTTCACCTGGGTCACCATCGTCTCCTCTTCGCTGCTACCCACATCGTACAGCTGCGCCATCGTTTGGTGGATCCTTACGTGCTCAGCGTCATCCGTGTCATTTAGCTGGTAGTAAAGCTTCAAGCTATCATCCAAAATGGGCGCGAACAGGCGACGGAACTGCTCTAGCAGGGCCGCCTCGTCCGAGCCCGGCTGCGCCTCTCCCTTGGGGATAACTATCTCCTCCGCGTCTGCTTGGTGGAAACTAAAATCAATCACATCCTCCAGCATGGTGGCAATGCCATGCCTCTCATCCACTTCTATTGAGCAATCTTTAACACTTCGTTGACCTCGTCAGACTTTGCCCTTGGGCGATTTTGATTTCGTTGGCGTGCCACTGCAAAATAATGTTAAACATTTAAAGATTTTATCTGAATTCTATCGTTAGTTAAGTGAAACTCACCTGGCCTCATCTTTGCCAGTTTGCGTCTGCGCCGTGGAAACCGTGTTCTTGCTGTAGGGCGCTTGGAACGAGGTTGAGGTGATGGTGAAATATCCGCCCGGCTTCGGCTTCAGATGCCTGTTGTTCATCTGCATGTGGACAGTCTTCATGAACTCGATTTGATGGGCCAGCTTCTGGACTTGTTCCTGCAAATATTGCGAATGTATAAGCTTGACCATTTCTAGTTAAAGTTAAAGTTCTATTAAGCACCCACCTTGAGCTCCTCGTTCTCCTGGTAGAGATCCGGAGACTCCTCGGGGACCAGGCCCACTCCATTTAGGGAAAATGAGGCTGTTATGCTCCTCACCTTGGCCTTCTGGTCCCACTTGTCGCCCTGGCCCTTGAAGACCCTCAAAATCTTTGGCCCAAATACCAAAGCAATTGTTGTGGTCGTGGAGAGCTGAGTGCGCACAAATCCCAGCATGTACTTGTAGTCCGGACCAGCATTTGGAAAGAGCATGACACTGTTTTTAAAGAGAAATTAGATTCATAAATTAAATTCTTTGTAGCTGGCTTAAATAATTAAATTAGTCAAATTTTAAGCAGCATAATTTGAATTATTACCGCTGTCCTATTAAGATATTCCAGAGACCTTTTCCAACTTGAAAATAAATTCTTGCACCTTCCGTCCGGCGGCCAATTAACACTTTACACAATACTAACCTAACCCAATTGGGATAGGTTTAGGTTCGTGGCACAAAAGTTTTCCAACAAATTGCATTAATTACAAGGACTTCATCAAAAGGATTTCAGATGCGAAGAGCAGCCAACCCGCAGACAACTTGAAACCGGAGAGGAGGATGATGCCGATGTCCAGGAAAGGAATGTGTGTGTAAACAAAGCGACAGACAGACAGGCGGACAGACGGATGGCAACCAGTCCTGGCAGGCCAACAAAAAGGATTACAACGCGAACACGAGCGCGCACAAAGCAAAGGAATTTAATTAAAAGCGACCGCATAAGACGCAAGGCGGGCAGCTTTGCATTTCCCCTAATGGCCGCGACGCGTGCCCCAGCATGTTTGGATTACCCAACATGTGTCAACTGTTATAATTCAATTCTGCGGCAGAAGGACCTCAGTCAGGTGGGAAGCCACCCCCACACACTAACAAAAACATACGGCCAAGATGGCTATGCAAATATCCAGTAAGAAAATACATTTCGGCTTAGAAGGGCTTATCTCAAATTTATGATAATATTCTAGCTTGATTCGGCTTTAATTAATTACTTAAAAAATATTATTTAAATTTAAATTTGATACTCACTGAAACGCCACCATGGCTATGTTAACAATGGCAATATTATAAATGGCATACGAGATAAGCCGCGCCTCGTTGTACAGACTCTCTGCATTCCGGACGTTATAGCACACCCTTATGCCCCAGGCCAGGAAAAATACCTCCCCAATGGCCAGACTGTGATCCCACCAGTTATACGAGCACTGCTTGAACTTCAGGCGACTCTGGTCGTAGATCTTAAAAAATAGATTACAAAATAAATCGATACTCAAGAAACAAAAATAAATTTATTTAAAATTTAGTTATTCACTCACCACTTCTGCGTAGGGCGTTGCCGAAATGGTCCAAGTCCCCAAATAAATCAGCATTACTAGGAGGATGGGCACCATCCATTGCAATAATTGCTGATCGTTTAGTTTTATTTTGTGTGCCGACTTGACGCGATACGTTAAGGAAACTCTGCAGAAGAAAGGGAGTTTGTTATGTAAAAAGCTGTTTAGTTCTATAAATAAGGCCCGACTTACCGCCAGGTTTTCATTAGCAGCGAAGTGTAGGTGATGCAAAAGCCCATGTGGCGGGTCCATTTTGTGGCAATGCACCAAGTCGTGTCCAACAAGGGAAAAATGGCCACCATCTGCAAATGAAAATGAAAGATATTATAACAATAATCCTTTAAGAACTCGACTGAATCATTAAGTCTTTAATAAGCTTAATGTAAAACTTTCAAAAATCATTAACAACACACAATTTTATTACACAATATTTAATAATATTTACAAGACACTCCCCGCTTACATAAAAAAGACCTTTATGCTATATGATAATGATGGTTCCAGTTAATTTCAACCCTTTTCTGGATCCTTGGTTTTCTCCTCCGTTTTTTTCAGAATTCCTACCGCAGGATCCTCTTCCATGTCGACGGGATTTGAAGTTCGCTTTTTTTTCAAGGGATCCGCACACTGATTGCAATCCAGCATGCCAGAAGAATACTCTTCGATTTGGATAGTGGTCTCGAAAATTCTGTGCTTCTTGTGAATCAGTGAGGCGGCTTCTTCGAGGATGCGAAGGGGATCAGCGTCCTGGGCAATGGCCAGATGGGCGGACAAGGCCACCTTGTTGATGGACAGAGCCCAAATCCTCAAGTTGTGGACATGCATCACACCATCAATGGAGAGGAATGCCCGCTTCACCTCATCGTAGTCCATGTACTTCGGCGTGGCCTCCATCAGGACCATGAGAACGTCCTTTAATATTTTGATTGTAACCGCTAACACCAGAATCGAGAAGAGGAAGGTACAAATGGAATCCATGAAGGACCACTCGGGCTTAAAGAATATAATCAGTGCGGCCACAAAGACCCCAACACTCTGGACGAGATCCCCAATCACATGGACCAGGGCTGCTCGCACATTGATATTTTGCTCAGACTTTACGGGGAAAAGAGTGGACAAGGTCATGCTCCCACTCCCGCTGCAATGATTCGATCCCATGACCTTCGTGCGGCTAGGCTGAAAGTGCGAGTGTCCGTGGTGCAACTGACAGGCCATTATAATATTAAAGAGTATAGCCAGTGCCGAGGTGATCAGCATTATCTTTGCATCTAGGTCGTGATCCTTATTTACTAGCCGCTGAATGGCCATATACACAAGGATGCCTGCGATGGGATTAAGGGGATTGACTTGCAAAATGCGTATAATATTATTTTCATCTTCACCTGTAATAACCCAGATAAGGTACACGGATATCATGGCCCCGATGACCTCTGCTCGATACCATCCAAAGTTCAGACGCTGCGACGAAGGTCTGCCGGATAGGTAAACCGCGAACAGGGATATCAGAAACGCGGCCAGATCCGTCAGCAAATGGGCTGCATCCGTGGCGATGGCTAGACTATTGGAAATATATCCACCGGCGACCTCGACCATCATGAAGGTGAAGCACAGAATACAGGCGATGATTAGATTCCTTCTTGCCCCTTTATCTACGCCTTCTTGGCGATCCTCAAAATGACAGTGATCGCCCAATTTCGTGGTAATATGCTTATGTCCCGTGATCGTTAACGTTTTTTGTGATTCATGGTGCTCCAGTGGTTTTTGCAACAGATTTTCCGAAGAGGCAGCCGCGGCAGTGGGCTTATCCGTATTTCCTTCAGGCAGGTTTTCATTGGGATTCTCTGCGGGTTTTCCTTTATATTTTTCGGTGGCATAATTCAGACTACGTTGAAGTGGAGCCTTTAAAATATTAATATGGCCACGCTTTTTTTCAGTAGCTGCATATGGCTTTGGCTCCATCTTACCCTCATTTTTGTTAGCCGTTGAAGGTATCAGATTAGGTCTTATAACTGTCGGCTTTGGTCTCACCCAAGACTTTGGCTTGGAGGCTTCTTCAATCTTTTCTAATTTTTGCAAAAACTGCTCTGAAAGTTGCTCATTAGCTAATTTGCTATCCTGAACTTGAATTTGCTCAATTTCGGATTTAGAGGAATTAGGATTCGAAACATAACGTTCGGTATGAAGAAGAGTCTCCCTGGAGGATGATTGCCTCTCCTTTACGGCCTTAGATTTATAGACTTGCCTGTTTTCTTCGACATCCTTATTTGATGAATCTTTATTAGAGGGCTTGTCTTGCTCTGGGGAAGTCGACTTACTTGGGTTGCCTTCCTGTGGAGGGACCTCTGCTGGGGTTTGGCTTCCTAACTCAGAAAATCCCTTCATTAAAACAGAAGTCTCGGGTTTGAAAGCTTTAGTCTTTTTCGAATATTTAATTGACTGTGCACCTTGTGCCACTTGATTTTTGCTTAAATCTACTTCCTTAGCTGTGGTCTTAGCCTCGGAGCGAGGTCTTCTCCTCCTCGGCATATCATCCATTTCTGCCATTCTGACCATTGCCTGCATGGCCGCCTGCATAGCCTGCTCATCCTCCTTCTCCTCTGCTGAATCTTCGACATTTGAATTTTCATCTTGCTTTCTAAGCGATCTTCTGCTCATAATATTGTTACTTTTTTTGTATATTTAAGTTTTTTTTTTTGTCTATTTTGATTAGAAAATCGACTGCGATTTGGTTCGGCTTCACTTTTTCATTCCCTTTGCCTTTGCAAGCTCTTAACCCATTTGTTGTCCCATTGTTTGCTACTTCTTGTTCCTGCCATTGTGTGTATATTGTGTGTTTATTCAAGGGATGGAGGTTTTATGGACGGTGGTTTTATGTGTCCCATGGGTAGTGGCTTAGCACTGTTGGTTAGCTAATGTTGACAACATAATTGCCAACAAGTGGTATGGGAATAGGTAACCACAAGCTTGGGTCAGGTGAATGTAGAATATGGAATGCTCTCTTTGGGGATATTATAGAAAGCAAACGCCCATTATTTTACAAATAATGTATTTGATGATGAACAAAATACATATTAGAAAGTGAATCGGGATTTATTCATATAAATAAAATATCGTTTTGATATATCAATTAAACACCAAAGTTTTATATATAGAAATTTAAAATACTTGAAAATCTATTCATCGACTAATACAACATACATAGCAACTTTAAATTATAGATATATTAAACTTCGACTCCAAATTCAATAGAACATTTATATATTCTGGAAATTCCTAAATATTTTCTATTATTTTTCATATTTTTACATTTGTGAATAAATAAATATTTCCTCGCTGCAAAATGAATGTAAAATCGCTGATTACTTTCCCTGAGTAAGTGCTTAAAAGCCGCATTTAAAAACCCATAAGTAGGACTTTTATGTTGCGGCCTGTTCACAGATCCCTTTGCCTCCAGAAATGGGAAATGGGATAAGAACTGAGCCGGGCGGTTACACACATGTGGGTTAATCATGAATGAGCTCGTGTCGGCCACGTCGGGCCTTTTGTCGCATTAGCAACATTGTTTTCAAATGGCCTTTGTGTGTTCTGGACCCCTTCCCTGCTCCCCCCGAGTCTTTAGCCCCTTTAATGGGTTAAGAGCGTCGCCCCAAATGACCCGAGCAACTCACCTCCAGATACATGATGGCGCATCCAATGAGCGTGATCATCAGGAAGATGGGACTGGCCACCTTGAAGACCTTGACTCGCCGATGCCGGAAGAGGTAGCCGGCGAGGACAAAGGTGCCGCAGGCACAGCCAATGGATATGGTCAACAAGGATATTCTGTGGAATAGAAAAAGCATTGAAATGGAGCAACCTACGCTTTGATGTCGCCGGGTAAACGTCAGAGATGGCACAACTCTAGGGGATTTTAAGCTAAGTAATGGATACATTTAGCTTATTTCCATAGCTCTCTATCGACTTTTTCCCAGCACTGATGAGAAACACCCGGGGATGGTGGATGAAACCCACCTGAATGGCCAGTGGTAGTTGGCCAGACATGGCTCCGGACCCGTGCATGTGTCACAGCCGGGGGCGCAAGACAAACACTTGAAGACTTCCGTGTAGTAGTTGCTGATGTTGTCCTGCTGCTCTTGCCAGGCAATCTCCATGATGGTGCCATTGAAGCCATCCGGGTGACGTAGCGAGTAGAATCCGTTTCGGCAGAGGCACTGGTAGGATCCCCGGGCCCAGCTGCTGCTCCCACTCAGCGAGGTCAGGAGCTTGCCGCCGCTTATTGTCGGTACTTCTGCACTTGGCTGCCGGTAGTCGCACTGCAAAAAAATATATGTTATATATATTTCTTTTTAATCTGTTTTATTGTAATTGTTTAATATTTATTAAACATTAAATTAAGAGAGAGTTCTTATATGAAACTGTTTTTTAATCACTCACCACCATGGAAGTGCGATGACACTTGTGGGAGCTGTGGAACGCCTGCAGGTCACTGATGGTGCCCTCGTCATTGGCCCCCATCCTGCTGGGCAGAAACGGGGTTCTACGGATAGCCGGTAGGCGTTGCTGCTGCTGCAACTGATGCATTTTCTGGCGGCGACTTCCGAATTGGTAGGGCTCCGCCTCGCACTGATTAACCCGCAGTGTGGACACATCGATGTCGATGCTGATGAAGCCCCGCAGTCCATGGCGGCCCGTCGGTGGTATGGCGATGCTATAGGACACCAACCACCGGCTGACCGAACATGAGAAGTACGGATATGTCCACCAGCCCTTGTAGTAGTTGTTGGGCGGACTCGGTGCAAATTTCGGTGAACGCAATGTGGGCGTTGTGGTCTCATCGTCGAACCTGCGGAGGAGGAGTTCAAATTAATCGAGTTTGCATTTTGGGATTGTGTGTCCACAAAAAGGGTAGTGCCTTGTTTGGCTTTTTAATTGTAGGTTTTTAAGTATCAGATTTTTTTTAAGTAAGAAGGAATTTAAAGTAAAATTCTACTCATTATTTATTAAAATGTACTTAATTACGAATATATAGTCTTCGGTTATGCATGTTAAGAGCTATGTTTTATCTGGTTTAAAGGAAAATAAGTTATAAGTTGTCGCTGAATGAGACCTACCAGGGATAACTTCCGGCAGGCTTTTTTCCAATCTGCAGACCATCCTCGTCGTACCTCTGCGTTTCCTTCTGGCCGCTTTTCACCCACCAAACATAGGACTGCACCGCACCGTTAGTGAGATTCAGGGCCAAAATACGGGCTCCAGTTATAAAGTCATCGGTCAGCAGTCCTTTGGCCAGGGCATCCGACAGGCCTGTGCGTATGAAAAGCAATATACAGACAGTGGATAAGCAAAAATGTTATTTCAATAATTGGTGGCGGAAATTAAATGAAAACACACACATACAGGCAGGGTAATTAAGAATCGCACTTTCATTTCGCTCGAAAATAAATTGGCCATGTCACTTCGCTACTCGTTATTCCTGAATTGAGCGCGCAAATTGCTGGATTTTAATTATTTACAGCACTCATTTTCGGTGTGCCATCATTTCGAGTTACAGAAGGAATCGAATTTTCATGCTACCCTTTCGATTGTATTCTACGCGATTTATATAAATATATTTTTGCATTTTTCAACATCATTTTTATTTGGGAATATAGAGAGAAGGTAAGAAAACGTTTAATGTAAATAATTATTTATTTATATTTACACATTTATCTGCAAATATTGTATTGATATAAGACTTAAAGACACTGTTCCTAGACTTAGTTTTATTTAATGTCAACATTGCGTATAAGTAATATTTATGTAATTTCAGCTTATGGGTTTTTTTAATATTTAAATTTTTATTTAAATTTTTAAAAATTATGAATATATAGAAATCTTTGAAATTTAT
>JAEIIJ010009627.1:0-79830 GCA_018904815.1 Drosophila ogumai | reverse complement strand
CTTTAGGTTTTACTTAAATTTACAATTTAAAATTAAACTCATAATGGAAATTTATGTTTTAAATCGTTAAATTTATTTAGGTAGTTTCTTTGGAATATTTCATATTTCTTTCAATCTGCTGGAAATTCAGATAGTTAAGTTTATTCTCCATAAAATTAATATTAAAATATAAATTTGTAAACCTTTTCCTGTGTGGTTTCACCCCCTTGACCCCGACTGGAGTGCGTTGGCTGACAAAATGATAGCTTTAACATGTTATACCAATGTCCCGCGTATTGTAAACTGCCCCGATTTGCTTTTTCTTTCTGTGTTCAAGTCCTGTCCAGTTCAGAGTCCACAGTTTAGGTTTTATCTCAACTCATGCTTCCAAAAGCTAGTCAAAAATAAATACAAATGCAACACGCGAATCGAAACGAAAGTGAATTGAAAGCTTTAAACCTTCTGTTCGATGTTTGGTCATAGAGAAAGCTAAATCCAATGTTCAAAACTACACAAAAAATACGCAAGCGCCAAGGAATTGTTTGAAAACAAAACAAAAAACATAAGAGTGGTTAAGAAATTATTAATCTGTATACACATAAACCGTAGACGTATTTTGTATAAGCGAGCGCAAAGAAAAATTAAGCAACAAGTATTAAACTGTGTGTAATTTGTTAAAAAAAAAGAGATTGCAAATGTATGTTTTTTTGTGGTGCCCCAAATCGGCATTTTATATGTTAGTCTAAGCATAAATTAACCACAAAGTAAATCAACAGCAGCCATTTGCACTAGCGAAAGATAGTGTCGTATACTTCATGTGCGTCGTCGTGTGTCTGTAATTAATTTGAATGAATATTTTAGATGATTTCAAAGCATTTAGTTACCATAACCATAATCAACGATATATGTGTGTTTGCCTGGAGAGAAAAGCAAGTTAAGAGTAAATTAATATCGTATAATGGCACTTAACTGATAAGCGGAAAAGATATTTAGAGATAACATGGACTCATAGTTGTTGTTCTTCTGGGGAAGATTGGATTTAACCAAGAAAAAGTTTGGAAAAGTGTTTTGACAAAGGAAGTTGCTTTGAAAAAATTAAAAATAAATGGTTTTAATTATGTTTACGTAAATGCTTTCAGTTCAAGACACTTTTTTAATAACTTTAAGCCCGATCTGTCACGTAATCAGCTCAAAAACAACTTGTTTAGTTTTATATCGTAAACTACATGTCTTGAAACACAAAACCGAGAAGAAGGATACAATTTCGAGCTACTCTCCGCTGCAATGCAACGCAAATGGGCTTTAAACTCTAAACAAATCTTAAATCAATAAATCAACGAAACTAACTTTAACTGTTGTGCATCCAAACAAACATATTTACACAACTTTTACACATCTATTTTTTGAGAACAAGAAAAAGAAACACTCGAGATACTATACATACGTATTTATTTCAGTCTCCATGGGATATGCATAGTATGTACATATATTTTTCAAACAAACTGTATGCGGCAGGGTAAACTATACTGGCAAAAGTAATTTAATTACAACAAAAAAAATGTCTAATATAACGAAATAAACAAAACGTATATTTCCAACGGTACAAAAATGAAAACGTAAATGTAACAGAAATACAAATAAATGTTAAACTGAATATATTCGCACGCTAGGATAATGAACACAACACCCCAAAAAAATAAAAAATAAATAAATAAAAACAAGAAAAAATAGAATTTGGCGCAATTTCGAGCCAAATTCGCAAATACAAACAATAAATGTTAAACGAGGTCAAGTTAAATGAAAGTGAAATGTACAAGTTATATGGTAAACGCTATCAAGTCAAAATATAATGATATTCCTAAAGTGAAAACATATTTAAGCATACCCATAAATATTTGCGAAATAAAAAGAAAACAAATGTTAAAATACGTTAAAAAGAATACGGCCTTTCAAGTCTGGTTTCTATTTTTTTAAGCTGGCAATGCTTAGTGATTGGTATTTCGATCACTGATCGGTTGGTACCCTCTACTTTAGTTTTTCCCCATATAACAAGGGCGATTTTTATTATTTATCCTTTAAGCTTTGATTATGCTTATCCATGAAGAAAACACTAAAATCTGATCATATTCTTTGTTGGCACAAATGGCACAAACCATATCATTGAAAACCGGATTATAAAGGTGAGTTTGCTCCAAATATAAATTGTATTTTTAGAGATATATGTATGTATATTAGTCAGTACCAGTCGAAACCCATTAAATTGGCTTAATATAATTTAGGCCCTTGTGTGAGTTATCCAAAAATATACATATACATACATATGTACAAATGTATTAAGGTGTACTATATACCCTAACCATCTGACTCAAACCCGAGGTAGCAGCTCAAACAGCTGTTTCCAGCTCTTTGTACCCGAGAGAGGTGATAACAAAAGACACAATATTTTGCCAGTCAGTTTATAAACAATTTCCAAAGCAAAAGGAAGCACAGCGATAAGGTGAGTTATTCTCCAGGTAGAAGATATATATAAACTACGTGCAGGCCTCGGCGTAGTGGGGCAAAGAACATAAATGCGCAAAAGGTCAGTGCAAATGTGGGCCTTTGTTTGGCTGTCTCGTTATTCGGGAATCACAGTGTGTATCCCTTTCAAGACTGAAACCTTGCGAAACCAAGCCTCTCTAGAATCCCAGAGTAATCTTTCTACTCTACCTGCCTACTTTCAGCCCAACAATGAAAACCTTCACATCTCTATTGCTGACCTTGGTGCTGGCCTTTCTCGGTCCAGACTCTAGCTGCTCTTACTCCCCCAGAGAGGATGCCAGAATTATTAAGGAATTAAAGAGACAAGAGGCACTAAACCACGCCAAGATCGCCAGGGAATTGGTTCATCGTGCATCATGGGCCGCCTTGGGCAGCATTTCCACCAACAAAGCCGTTGAAAATTACCCAATGGTCAACATAATCTCCATAGATGACAGCGATGTCAATGGCAACTCCACCGGCAAAGTGCACTTCCTGCTCACCGACTTGGATTTCACTGGACCGGACTGGCAGAAGGACAATAAAGTGACTTTCATGTTCTCCGACGAACAGACTTTAAGGTGCAAGGACGCTGGCAAGGATCCAATGGAGCCCACATGTGCCCGTGCCATGATCAGTGGCCAGGTAATAAAGGTGAGTAAAACGAGTAACAAGTCTTGTGAAACCAACCATAAGTAATGTTTTATCATTAGATGGATCCCAATGGTACCAACTATCAGGCCGCCTTGAATGCCTTTACGAAGCGCCATCCAGCAGCCGTCCATTGGTTAGCCGGTTAGTACTACAGAATTTATAGTGTTTTTTATTGTTATTAAAACATTTCTCTCTTTATATTTTCCATTTACAGCCCACACATTCTACCTGTGCGAATTGGATATTAAAAACATCTATGTGCTGGACTTCTATGGAGGTCCCCACCAGGTCAGCGCATCGGATTATTACGCCGTTAAGCTGTGAAACAAGCAGGATGTTTTTTAAATGAAATTTTCATTGTTTCAACGAACTCCACAAAAATGATTAAGGAGAAAAGACAAAGCACGCGCGCTGCCACTTATCAGTTAAGCTCTGTGATTTCTGGTCATGGGCATTGTCTTTGTACAATAAATATAAGGGAAAAATTGCAGGAAAATAATATACGTAGGTGGTTAAGGTGAACCGAAATTAGCAATGATATATCAAAATTGAAACCCTATTATAATTAAAAAAAGAAATCCCGCAATAAAAGTAAACCAATTCTTGTTGGTTAATTTTTGTGTATATTTTAAACGGAAGTTTGCAAAGTTTATATTATTTTGGCGTTACGCCTCGGATTAGTCTTTCAAAGAGGGGTACAGTACGAGGTATCTATCCTAGTGGGATCCGGGCACTGTGCACAGGGTGGCATCGATCTTCTGCAGCTGCGGCAGGATGTCGCGCAGCTTGGAGCGATAGCGAATATCCTTGGCCAGCGGATTGTACTCCAGGTAGATGGTCTGCAGGGCCTTGTTTACTTTCAACACCTCGATGTTCTTCCAGTCATCCACGCCGTTGTGATTTAGCCAGAGCTCCTCGAGGAGTTCGAGGTTCTCCAGGTTGGCAATGCCCTTCAATCGGTTTTTGGCCAGATCGAGGGTCTCCAGCTTCTTGTTCTCAGAGAGGTTTTCAATGGTTTCCACTCCGTTCTCAGATATGTAGAGCTCCCTGAGGTTAGCCAGCTTTTCCAGATTCTCGATCTTTACAATTCGATTGGCCTGCAGGCTGAGTATCTCCAGATTGACCAGCGTGTCAAGGTTCTCGATCTTGGCTATCTTGTTCTTGCCCAGGAAGAGCTGGCGGAGATTGACCAACATCTCGATGTTCTCGATCTTCTTTAACTTGTTGTCGCCCAGCTCCAGCATGGTAAGATTGGTCAGCATCCCCAGATTCTCGATAACCGTAATGCGGTTTGCCACAAAGAAGATCTTGTCCAGCTTGACCAGCTTGTCGACGTTCTCGATCTTGGTGAGGCGATTGAAACTGAGGTCCAGCACCTCCAGGTTGGTCAACTCATCGAGGTTCTCGATCTTTGTGATCTGGTTGTCGTACAGCTCCAGCTCCACGAGGGACGTCAGGGTGGACAGGTTCTCGATCTTCTTGATAAGGTTCCAGCGCAAGAACAATCGCTCGATCTGCGTCAAGGGCTCGAAGTTTTCCAGCTTCTCGATGCGGCGATGATTCAGATCCAGCTCGTAGCAGTCCGGATCGATGGTAATTATCTCCTCAATAGAGGGCACCTCCTCGGCATTAATCACCTGGATGCCGGCGGTTGGCTTGGCGGCCTCCGTATCGTTCATTAGTCTGTCGGCATCGCCCATTTTGTATTTTAATAAATCAGTTTTTCCTTTAAAAGATCTCTCAAATGACTTTTGCAAAATTCTATGCCGACTTGACTTGTTTATTTCGTTAGCGCAGGGAGTCGAATGAAGTTAGGTGGTTTAGGCACGGGCATTGAGTGACGTCACAGATATATCGGATCTTGTAAAGAAACAAAACTTAAGAATTACGATTTATATGAAGTTTATGTTTAGATTAGAGGGCTTACTGCATTGTTTATTAAGTTTTATCATTATGTAAAGCTATGTTTTTAAGATTTACAAGACTGCCAAATATTTAATCGCCTACTGCGTCACCTTCTAAATTTGCCGGCAATTCAATACTGTAAATTCTAGAGATGTGTGCCGGACTTTGGATGTACAAATATGTAGAAATAATCCAACAAAACCTAATTCAAGCTTAATTGCTTAATAATAGATCGTCTAAAGACTATATTAGGTTTGTAAATAATCTGAATAAGTACATGTGATGTACACAAGGCGGCAAGCATTCTTCACGCCAGCACATTGCACATCTCTAGTACAGTGTTGGATAATGTCGATTCGATATCCCGTCAGCTGTGCTGCGAGCGTGTTGATTTCAATTGGCCATAAATTGCGAATTGTTTAAACAAGAGCGTCGAAAAATGCTGTGAGTTCACAGTCAACAAATTGTGCGTGAGCCTCCATCCCAATATTCCACTGGAAACCTTAATCCTTAAGGAGTTAAACCCAGGAAAATCGAAGGAATCCAGCCAGCATGTCGACGGGTTTAAAATGTCGCAATTGTGGATCCAACGAGATCGAGGAAGATAATGCTCGCGGAGATAGGGGTAGGATATAGACTGATCCTTATACTGCTGTACTCTTAACATATCCCTTGCCTTGCAGTGTGCATGAACTGCGGCTCGGTGCTTGAGGATTCGCTCATCGTTTCTGAAGTTCAGTTCGAGGAAGTCGGCCATGGAGCTGCCGCAATCGGCCAGTTCGTCTCTGCGGAGTCGTCGGGCGGAGCCACCAACTATGGCTATGGCAAGTTCCAGGTGGGCTCGGGCACCGAGTCCCGCGAGGTGACCATTAAAAAGGCCAAGAAAGACATTACATTGCTCTGCCAGCAGCTGCAACTGTCGCAGCACTACGCCGACACAGCTCTGAATTTCTTCAAAATGGCCTTAAGCAGGCACCTCACCCGCGGCCGCAAGAGCACTCACATCTACGCTGCCTGTGTCTACATGACCTGCAGGACAGAGGGCACCTCCCGTAAGTAGCTACACTATATAAAACTGTGGGTTAGCCCCCCTAATACATCTCTTAATCCCCACAGATCTTCTCATCGACATCAGTGACGTTCAGCAGATTTGCTCTTATGAACTGGGCCGTACCTATTTGAAGCTATCGCATGCCCTTTGCATCAACATACCGTCTGTGGGTGAGTGATTGTCGTGAATACAAAATAGGTAGTTGGTTTCTTAATCAAGATAGGGATAGTTTCCATTGTATTCCTAAGTAAAAATCATTGGATTTTAGAGTTCCTTTTTAGTTGCAAATGAAAGGGAAAGGTACTTATCTGCTGCGTGACTTCTTATTTTAAATTTGTAATTCATAAGTTAAATGTGAATCATATTTTAGAATTTTTTTCTAGAGAAAACCTGGCTTAGAAGTTAAAAAAAAAAGCTTACATATCTTTGCTGCCAAGTAGGTTGAAATATCCTTTTTTATATGTCGAATTTTGCTTTTAATATCCACACTGTAGCAATATACACATAGGTTTTTTTACTTCAACCCTCCCACATCCCTTTGAAATATATTTCAATCAGTAAATTGTAAATTCGGAAAATCTAATAATGTATTTCGTTTGATTAAAGTACATAATTGGTAATAGATTCATAATCAATATAGGATAACATTTGCTTTATTATATATATTTATTATATATGTATATAAAAAAACGGTAATTGTAGGAGACATTCTTATCAAAAGCAAAAAATCAGTACAATTTCCAAAAGAAATCCATAATGTGGGAACGTAAAACTGATTGTTGCGCAGAGCAGCCTAGAATGTAATGCATATAGGAGCAAAGTACGGGGCTTAATGTCGGTAGAAAGGCATGTTACATATGTATGTGAATATGTTTGTAAGAGAGTTATAATGAAACAACTACGAAATGGAGACACTACTGGAGCTATGTTCGAATATAATTAGATAATATTTGCGCATACTCGGGCATTACTTTTGATTCGCTTATTACGTAAACTGGTTAACTTGGCTTTCAAATTCGTCGTATGCAATCCTTAACATGGCTTATTATCCCTCGAATAGTAGGTATAGGTAGGTGTATATATCGTTATCAGATCAGATGTGTGTATATATATGCTGGCAAAAAATATGTTTGCTATGTATAGTATTAGTTCCTCCCCTCAACTCTTTCCTTCTTTAGAATATTGGTTAACGCTAGCTTGACTGATTGCCCCGAATTCACTGCTTATTGCATTTTATTTACGATGTCTGTGCGTCTCTCTATAGCGCCGATTTAACTTACTTACTCCCCCCTGTGCCCACCCCCTCTCAAGTCGTACGGAACGTATTAAGTTTTTCGAGTCAACTACTAAGTCTGCACCTAGGTGTGTATAAATTTACGGGTGTATATATATTCAACTTGCTTCGATTTTGAAAATATCCTTTGTATGCATTTTGCCAACAAACTGTGTACAGTGCGTTTCACAACTTCAGAACGGCTGCAAACTTGACTGGCTTAACGTGCTATTGGCTATAACGAAGGGAACTGTGAATGGTTCCTTAAATCGAGTGACTTTCTTGACATGATCTCGCTCCCGCAGCCGTGCCGAAGCTGCAAAACGCACCGTCTCGAGGTGTATATATATGTATGACTATATATAGGACTACTATGAAAACTAGAGCACTCTACTGTCGTCGTATATGTCTATAACTGCGTCTAAAACTCCAATTTGCTTGCTTGCGTTGCACTGAAAACCCATGAGTTTCGATTTTGTAGCTGTATTGGTCTCCTCGATTGTTGCTGCTGCTGCTGGCGGTAGTAGCAGGCTCCCTGCCACTCGGCGCAGTAGAGCTGTGCGCATCAGGTGCTGCCCTCCGCGGCCAGATCCTCCCCGGAACCGTTGACATTGTTGGTAGTCAAATTGCTGCCATTGGATGTAGTAGTTCCAGTTCCAGCTGCTGTTGCTGCTGCGGCTGCGGCTGATCCTCCTCCGATTGGCGTGGCACACAGCGAATTCGAGGGCGAACTCATGGCCGTCATTGTGGTGGGTCCATAGAATATCAGTTCGGGAATCTGGCCGCCCTGCACGCCAGTGCCGTTGGTGCTCTCCGACGAGCACTGGAACTGGAACGTCACATTGCCCATGAGCACCTCCGACATGCCCTCCTGGCCAAAGAAGCTTAGCTCGTTGCCGTCCAGAATCACAGAAGCGGTGTAGTAGCACTCCGGCTCGATTTGAATTGGGTTCTCGAAGAACACGTGGAACGTGTTGCTCGAGCCATCCGAGAAGAACTTGGTGTCGTTCTCGGCGAGGGTGCGTCCCAGACGCTTAAGCTCGATCTTGACGTTGTAGTTGGCGGCGCCAGTCGATGAGCCATACAGCCCAAAGCCCACAATGAAGATTCTGTAATAAAAAATACAATTGGGATTAAAATCCTGAATAATATGCAGGACATACTCCTCTTACCTGCGGTCCACGGAGAACTGAATGGAATCACAGCGTCCGCGGTAGCGCCACTGATTCGAGCGGTAGGCGCACGACTGGAAGCGATGGCAGACCTGCGTCTTAAGCCCCGCCCTCGAGCGCGTAGGGAAGCCCAACGAGGGCTTAACCTTGGCGGTGAAGTGCAGAAACATGTCGATCGTTTCCTGCGACGAGAGGATGCCAGTCTGGGCCACACCATTAGCGAACTCCTCCAGCGACATGGTGGGTATGCGGATGAGGTGCAGGGCCTGTCCCAGCAGCCTGCGCTTATTCTGCGGCGTATCGTCGATGGTCATCTTCTCGCAGGCGTTCATGGCCCAATTTAGAGCCGCCTCGAACAGGTGGATCTCCTTGCAGTTGAGCGTTTCCCGAGAGAGGATCGACTCGAAGGTCTTGAGGTCAATGTCCACAAAGTCCTCGGACTTAACCGCCATCTCGGCCTGTGCGTCGATCACTTCCCAGCAACGCTGCATCAGTTCGGGCTCCTCGAACAGACGCGATTGACTGAGAAGTAGGCAGGCGTTTTTTGCCGTCAACTTCACCTCCAGATAGTTGACGCAGGCCCTGGCCAGGTGGGGCACTATGTACTTTTTAGCTGCGTACAGAGTGGCCAGGATGTGCTCAGGTTCCAGTTTGATTTCATCACAATAGAGGTACCTTAAAGATGGGATTTCAATCAGCAACTCTTACTTAATAAGGCTCCACTAGGAAGGCTACCTTAGCAACGTTAAGAAGGCAGTGGGTTCGACGTCAGGCACTTTGATTTCCTGCTTGTTCTCTGCCAATCCGCCGTAGAACATGGCATAAAAGACGGAGCTGCCCGTGGCGAGAATGTATTTGTGGGCGGGTATAGTCTGAATGGGATCAATGTCTGTTTCGTGGGGAGCAAGTAGAGAGATTAGATTCTGTACTCAATTTAAGACAATTATTAGTTACCGAACTCTCCGCCCACAACGAACTTGACGTCGGACATCAGCTCGTTGTTAAACATGGCCGCGTTCCTCTCTAGCACCGTCGCCTTGCTGGCCTGCCAGTTCGGATCCGCCGTATCAATGGCATTGGATGCCGCCACAGCCGCGAAATGCCAATTGGTTCCGGCGGAGCACACGTACGATCCACTGCCGCTGGTGGGTGTTGCCGAAAGAGCAGCCACCGCAGCAGCTGCCGCCGAACTGGAGGGCAGACAGAAGGCTGTGGGACTGCCAGAGATCCCTCCGCCACTGCCCCCACCACCACCGCTGCTGCTGCTGCTGTTTAGGGCGCCCGGCGAGGCCAGAGGTGAGGATGGAGCACTTATGGGCTGTGTTATCTGTATATTGTGATCCGCTCCAGCCGAGGCACCGCCCGGCGGAGAGACTCCTCCTCCGCCCCGCTGCTGCTGCTGCTGCTGGTGATTGTGGGGCGGTGAGTGGAGCAGCCCGTTGCCATTGTTGAGTGTTTCCACTGTGGATTAGAGGGAATAAACGATTAAATATTTTCGGGTTATATGGGTTATACTTTTTAGTCTGATTATTCCCACCCAGCTCGTTGAGAATCAGCAGCACGCGTGGCCACATTTGTGCAACTTCCGCTGCGTGTGCATCGTAAATAACGAATGCCAGGGTCTCCCCTTTTTCCACAATTATTTTGCCCCAAAACTACAGTGGAGCTTCTATAAGTTGTGTAACCTTTGGAAATATTAAAAGCATCTGTTTCAAGGTATTTTTATTATTAATAATAATCAATAAATAAAGCTATGACAAGCGGCTTTTTCTCCGTGCATGCATGGTTTTTCCTCACTAAATATTTTCCTATACATCTGCCTTTAAAAATGCAAATTAATTGCAGTTGACCCTCAGTTCAATATTTGTGTGTCATCGAGAGCCGCAGTGTTTAATTAAGAAATTGTTTAATAAAAAGTTTCTTAGTTTGGCGATAAAACCAAACCTACTTACAGATTCAGTGAATATATAATTTAAGAATTCTATATTTGTATATTTTTAACATTACATTTTTTATATTTTTAAATGAATTGTAAGATATTTTTTTTTAATACCTTTTTTTTCCCTTTCATACTAAGTCTATTTTTGTCTTATTTTTTAAAGTAAAATTAAGATTAGTAAAAAAACAAACTCGATGAGTTCCTGGTTTCACTGTAAACTAAAAGTGGAGCGTCTCAAAATAGCAACGCATTCTGTCGTTGCTGTTGTTTTTGTTGCCAGACACAGCTCCTCTTTTGACGCCTCCCTGTCCCCCTTTCCCCTGGTGACACTGCCTTGCCTGGCTCCGAGTTGTGTGAAAAATCAATAACTCACAGACACACACGGCGGCGACGGCACCTGCCGTCGTGCTGCCTCTTTCTTTGTGTCGTCCGCCCTTTTCCACGGGCCAGCGCTCCCCCTGGTTTTTCCTCGGGCTGGGCTGGTCGCCCCTTACCATTGATCCATCCGCCGTTTGGCTGGGAATGCGACATGCTCTCCTGGTTGCGTTTTCCAGCGGATTTCAGCGATAATCTGTTCAGGGGATTATTGCTATTGCCGCCGTGATTGTTGGCCGAGGAATTATTACTACTGCTGCTGGCCATCGTCGTAACTCGCGATTCTACGGAAAGGCAGCTAAGCACTATTAACGCGCGGGTCGGGCTGTAGCTCCAAGCACTGGTTGTTTAAACATTTGCATTCAATTAACCATTTTAACGCCCTCCATTTTATTTTTCCGAACTGCGCTTTGTTTTCGTGTTTTTTTTTTTACAGTTTGTTTGATTTGTTCTTGTTCCGATAACAAGGCAGTGCTGCCAACTCGTGTAAACTTTATATTCTACACGATGACAGAAATTTTTCAAAACAGTCGAGTTGCGATTTGGATGTCAAAATAAGAAAAAAAACTAAATTAACTTTTGTGGCTCACTAAAAATAAATGCTGCCCTGTAATATTACAAACATTAACAACAACAATAGAGATAACAGCGATAACGATAACGATAACTTTACTGTGAGTTGTGGTCACTCTAGAGTCTAGACTTTAGTGTTGGCTAACGTGCGGGCTAGGCGCGTGTTTTGAATTTGAATTAGCTGAGAAATACGTCTGCTTTGGGTTTCGCAAGCCATTTGGATTATATCATGGTCACTCGATACTAATAGGTATTTCCGTCATGGCGCGCCATTAAAAGGCGTACGTGTGGGAGCAAATAGGGCCGACTCAAGATTTATTCTACACTGGGGGAAAATATTTCACTCAAATTATTTAATTTATATTTATAAAAATGTATAATTGATACAAATTGAATATTAGGCTCAGTATATAGAATCGGATTTTATGTTTTCCCTTGGATGTTCACCTCTGTTTCTACCTCTTTTCAATCGGAGTAGCCTTGCTGCTGGCTTTACCTGGTATTTGCATGCTCGAATCGTATTTGGTCTATTATTTATTGACTGTACCGGGCGCATACATATTTATTATGAAGAAACAAAACGCTGAACTTGAAATCGATTTTGATGTGTTTGCTTGGACAGCGATCGAGGGAGCTCACTCACTTGTCCAAGGTTTGTTTATCTCTTAGCACATTCGTGTACAGTAAAACCAGTTTCTGCAGTAGCAGCAGCCGGCAGCAGATCGAAGATGTGTGCCGAAAAATAAAAAATGTTGTTGACCTTTGCCTAAGCTAATTTTTGACTCATCATCATCCCCCCTCCCCAATATATAGTCGCCCATCTGGAACATTCGTTATCCAATTTTGGGCCTGAATGAAGCTTATAAATTAAATGTGGGTCATATTTATAAGGTGATTAGTTATCAATGCTCGAATTATCCTTACTCTGTTCTGGTGGTGGCAACTCCTCGTTCTCCGGCACTCGAGCGGCGTACTCCGGCTCATAGTTGTGCGCGTAGGCGCTGCCCCAGTGGCCGGCAAAGTCGTCCTCCTCGAGAGTCAACAGGTGGTCCAGCACCTGCACGCCCCGCTCGAGGGGGCCGTGGAATTTGTTGATCAGCTCGGAGAGCCGCAGGTTGAGGCCGTAGTTACCCGAACTTCCGATGCTGCTCGATTCGATGGCCCAGTAGAAGAGGTGGCGTCCCAGGTGGCTGCTTAGGTGATTCGCAAAGGCCTCGATCATCTTTCGGACAACAGGGGCGAGATCATCTTCACATAACTGCTGGTGTCTTGGCTGAAAATGAATAAAGATTTTGGATTAGATAGAAGAAATAATTGAATTATTTTCTTATTTTCCAGTTAATTTTATATTTTTGAATTGAATTTTCCTTAATAATATATGCCATTCCCCCGATTATGTCACATTCGCAGAGAAAATCTAACCAATTGTAAGAGACAGACCGCAAAAATTGGTAATGGCAGAGCACTCCTATCGGTTTGACCACAATCGTAATTTCAGATACATGTAACATAATCTGATTTTTATGGATATAAATGATACAATTTGGAATCAATTTCAATTTCTGCTCGCCGCCTCTCGATTGAAAAATTGCCAAATGCGGGACTGCTGGTGCACTTTCACTTCTCCGTTTCCCGCTTACACTTACACTTCCACTTCCACTACCATTTTCATTTTCATTTTCAACTCCAACTCGCACGCATTTGTCGCATTTCATTAGCTTCAGGAAGTGGAATTAAGTTGGATACCCCGTTGGGCGGGGGCCCTAGTCCAATTTTTGGCTTAACACTTTTTGGGTCAGCTGGAGAACGAACCCATCGCCCTCTCTCTGTATTTCTCTCTTTTGGGTACCTTTTGCACCTGACTCTCGGCCAGCGGAAATTATGCAAGCGGCTATTTTTAATTGGCAGCACCGCGAAGTCCGTAACCAAAACAAAACGGCGACAGACATGAACATAAGTCTTGGCTCTGAGAGAGTCTCTTGCCTTACATTTTCGACTTGTCACGGCGTCTTGTCTTTCCTACAATCAACAAGTCTGTGTGCTGCCAATATGTGGGGATCTACCTAACAGGGCCACGCCCCCAGATAAACAAAGCAATTTGTTGTCGGCGCCTCTAATGAAGTTCTTCATGCTTCGATTGCCTGTGGAGAACTCGGATCTTTGGCAGACATTAGCTTTGGTCGTAGCACGATTCACCTTTGAAGTGATTAACTCGAAAATAAATCAGCAAATGTGATGATTATATTTTATATATTATATATAATACAGTGGAGGATTCCACAGAGACAATTGTTTTCACTAATTAACTTTACGCAACATGGATTAAACCAAAACTTGGTGGTTGCTTCTCCAAGTTAAGTTTTTTCAGCATCATATTAAATCTAATCAAGGTTGGTAATTTGCTAACTGCGGTTAAAATTGATGTAATATTAAATTTGTAATAAAAAATCCAAGCAGTTACTTAGATCTGACGGTTATTTGTACTAAATCTGGTTTAGAATATGTGATAAAAATTACAAATATAAAAAGAAAGCTCTGGCGCAAATTCCCTTGAGAAGAACTTTGGCTTTTTATCTTCAGTGCTTAACCCCTAAAAATATTCCATATGACCTGATAAAAGTCCACATAACCTTATACTATTTGGTTTACATGGCATTATATTCAATATTACATACATCCAGTGGAAGGATAAAATCTTTGCTTTTAACATAAGATTTTGAATTAAAAGGAAGCACTCAAGGTAGAAATCAAACCTATAGAGTAAACAGTATGTGTAAGCAAAAGGATTTGTACTTTAAATATGTGATCTGTATATAATTCTAATATACATATATATTATTGTAATTATTTTTATCCAGGACTTTTCTTCTCAGTTGTTAATAATTTAATTAACAGCTTAGTACGCTTAAAAAAACCACCTCAATAATCCCCTCTGAATTAGTTAATTTTAAATACAATTTTCATTAATTGATGGACTTGTTCTAGGCAGGTTATTGCACTTTTTCAATGAGCCTCCTGCCGTTTCTCATTACCCCCTCACCCTCCTTTATTGCCATATGCAAAACACACGCATACTATTTGTGCTAAATTAATTTCATGGCTTAACAATCGAGTCACGTTTATTATTCATAAGCTGTGGTCTGTTGTTATTTTCCCTGCGCATTCAGTTTTCGGTTTGCCGTATTTTCGTATTTTCATTATTTTGTATTTTGTATTTTGTGCACTTTGTTTAATTTCCATTCTTCAGGTCCGATTTTCATAGTAATACTTATTTTCCGCTCCGCATTAAGTCGCAGCTCGTATTTGCCGCTTGCATTAACTCTTGGGTTGCCCTTTTCTTAATTTTATTCGCTGCTGTTGTTGTTTTCCTCGGCCGGTTGTTTTTACAGGGCTCTCTCGGGGGGTTTATTTCATTTTTCATTGCCTCTTTAATTGCGAATGGTGGCGACCCACTTTTTGGCCAAAGTCTCGGGTCAGCGTCTCGCACACACACTCTGCCAGAAAAAAGGTGGTAAAGCAACGCCCGCGTAACACTTTCGATTTTATTTCCTCATTACACGCTCGCCCGCCAAGAAAACAAAAAATAAATCACAACCACATCCACAAGATCACCCAGCGAAGACACAGCACCAACAAAAAGTGAAGAGTTGTCTCTTTTTCTTGCAGTTACTGTCTTGGGTCTTTTGTTTTCTCATTATTTCGTGGCCCTTTTTAACGAGCTCCTTTTGTTGCATTTGCCATTGGCCAGGCCATTTTGCAATAGCCACGCATTTAGCTGATTATCCAAAAGTGTCATAAAGCAATTAACTCTCTGAGTGTTTCCCAGGCACAGAAAATATTACTAAAAGTCATATTCTAAATTACAAAGAGAAGTTTAGAGGCTCAGCGTTTATTTTTGTCTTTCAACAATTTAAAAATACGTTTCTGTTGATACAATCGAAGACAGGAAAGCAATTGACCTCTGAAGTCCCCTCACACTCGCTCACGTGGCCAATATAAAAGGCAACCTGTCGAAGCTCGCGAACCCTCGATCCGTCAAGTGGTCAAGTAGTTCGCCAATGAGCCTGTTGATTTGCCGATTTTGCACTTTAATTGTGTGTGTCGGATTTTTGTTTTAAATTTTGTCTTGGCTTTGTCTTGACTTTTTTTGTTCATTTTGTTTCTGTTTCTTTTGTGGCCAAGTTTGTAATCTGATAAGGGCTTCAAGGAACGTAAGATCAGTTTCGAGTTACAAAATTGCCTTTTAAAAAATTGGTAGCAATTTAAATTGCCTCTTGAAGGTCATTCGCTTGAGATAAACCCCAAAAAAATAACAAGATTAAAATGTATGCCCCCGATCATGGATTCTTAATACATTTCAAAAATGTGGGTCAGCAGTATTTAAATTATTGTAACTATTGAGTAATATTTGATAATAATAAGGTACTAATAATAATTGTAATAGCTTAGGAATCCGGTTATTATTATTTGTATTACAACACTTGCTTATTGTAAATGCAAGTTGCTTACAGCCTTACAAATTTTCCGCTGAACGAACTAAGAAGATTTTCCATAGATTCCCTGGAAGAATTATATTTTTATTTTAAAAAAATATATCAGATATTATTCTGAAAATATATGCAATCACTATTTATATTTTTTAAATATACATATTTTAGGACTAAAGTCTAGAGGCATTCCCGAACCACAGTGTTTAATTCTTGACCCCCTGAAAAGTCTGAGTTCCATTTTGCCAGAGTGCCGACTTTTGTGTGAGGTGTTTCCATGTGAGTTTGGACCTCGCTTCGAGTGCCCTTAGGTTGTTTCGCAATTATTCAGACCTGTCGTTCGGGGGCTCTCCGTCTATCGGCTCTTGAGCCAGTCTTGGGCTTTAGACGCTTTAATTTGCGGATAATTTTTTATACATTAACATGCAGTTTTTCTCACTCACTTTTCATATTTCTTGGGATTATTTGGTAAGTCATGGTTGCATTTTGTCTAATGACTCGACGAATTAACATTATTTTTTGCCTTTTGTATTTGTACGATCCGTAATTCGTTTTGTTTTGCATTCAATTCTTTTGGCCCAGAAAAATCCCCATTCGCAAGCTCTTTTGACTCGAAATGATGATTTGCAGAATTCTAATTCTGTTTCTTTTGGTGATTGTGACATATTATATATTTTTTCTTTCCAATTTACGACTGTATTTCGGTTTCACCTGAAACCAGTTTCCGTTGCCATTTATGCAAGTTAAAGTTAAAGTTTTTGTTTAATAATCTCCCCTCATCGAGTTGCTTAATATTTAAAATATTCATGCCGGCAAATGGCGCGATTCTTGAGTGGAATTCTAAATGCGAATCCGATGTCCAGAATGGAAATACAAATTCCTGTTGTGCTTTGTTTGTATCGACAGTTTGGGAGAGGCCCCGCTCTTTTTTTTTATCTTTTTAGTTTTTTGCCAAAGTTTACTTGGTTTTGAAATACAAACACGCGTCTGTATGGAACTATGAAATGAGCGATCTTTGTTCATCTCTTGGCTGACAGATAGCCGGGAACTTCAGGTTACGACGAGTGGTATTGGCAAACACTGAGAGTGGGGAGTAGGAGGGCCGTCATTAAAAACAGCACCTTTCGAACACAAAACCATAGTTATGAGCAGTAAATTATAGCCAAATGCATGACAATTAACGGGGAAGAGTGCAGCCAACGTATAATTACACGGCGAGACTTATTATTCCACCGGGTGATAAGGGATTTGTTGAGCCTTGATTGAGATCTCCCCCGATTGGTTACACTGAGGCGTCGGTCGATCATTAAGATTAAGATCATTAAGTCAGTCATTAATTCACTTCATTTGGCACACTTAATTATTAGGGAATTTAGCGGAATCGAATTCATTACAAAGGTGACTCTTCAAAAGGTCTTAATGGGTTAAAGCACAGTGTTTAGACAATCAATTAACCGCAGAAATCAATGAGTTCTATATTTAGTCGTACTCTCTAAACACGTGACGTAAGGCGGGAGAATATTCCAGACACAAACCATAATAAATAATTATCTAAACGGAATTTTTGGGGCTTTTTTGCTGTTATATTTGCACTTCACTCGCAGCTATTTTCTTTAGGTTTTTATTTTTTGCACGCTCAACCGGCATCGCAAAGCTGTCAGCTGAGTGTGTTGGGTGTGTGAGTGAAAAAACCACACACACGAAAAGTGCACATAAATTAAAACGTCAACAGAAGAACAAACAAACGAGCTACGCGCACTTTGCCAACGATTATTATTATTACTTTAACAAGCAATCAGACAATATACACACTTTTTGTAATTTGTTGGGCGGACGGGCGGCAGACAACCCTGATGAAATAGGTTTTTTAGAGGGACTTGTTCCACGCAGCTTCCTCTCCTCTTTTTTTTTTGTGGTTTGCGCAGGCGCGACGACCGGCCACGTTTTATTTTTTGGGCTTTTCACTTTTTTTCGGGCTCTGAGACTCAGCGACTGCGCGAGTCAACGAACGAATTCGTTGTGAGAGACTCGAATTTTTCGAGTCAGATACAAAACCGGCAACTCGAGACCCGCGACGACCCGATCGACCACGATCGACGTTCGACAATCGGCTGCGTTTTTATTGCATGCGATATGCTTGACCACGATTTGACTTTTATTTACTTTATACTTCATACATCCACTGGGTGGTGCTAACCAATTTTTATGCTTCAGCTTCTGTTGACACGACTCTCGAACGAGACATTTCCTCAGATTGCATTTCCTCATTTATCGCGCGTTCTTGGTCAATTACGAAACAATTAAAGCAGCAGCAGCAGCAGTTAATTGCTGGTGTGCAAGGGAAACTCGAACCCAAATTGCTGGCATTTTTCCACCAAAATGCGAAGTAATCAGGGGCAGGCAGGGGCAGGCCGAAGGGTAGACCGCACCCGAAATGATAATTGCTGTCATGACAAACGCAAAAATAAAGTTTAAATAATAATCATTTCACTAGCCGCAGTTGCAGTTGCAGTTGCAGTAGCTCGGAGGCGGTTCTCTTGCTAAAAGAGGGGTTCCGGGGCGACATTAAGAAACCATTAGCAGCAGCCGTGCTGGCAACTGTCAAGCAGGAGCTCAGCACTCGAAGAAATTAGCCCAAAGTCTAAAGTCTTTTTATGTGTTCAAAATACCTCTGAATTTCCATCTTAAAATATCAGAAATCCCAGTCCCTCCGCAGCTTATAATAGAATTTAAATCAGGCGTTTGTCAGTACATCTTTAAATTATATTTTCCAGTGCAGCTGGAACAGTTAGCTCGAGTAACAGCTGTGCCGGATGAGTGGGCGGCGGGCTGAAGGGTCAATGCAGTCACAGTTTCCAATCGCAGTTCGCAGTCACTGCCGCAGCAGCGGCATCATTTTTCAAGTGGACCACTTCAGCAGCAGCAGCAGCAGCAGCAGGAGGAGGAGCTGCTGCTGGGCCTCCGTAAATGTGCGCATTCATTAGGGTTTAATAAATAATTTTTTTCTCCCTTTTTGCGGAGTTCTTTCTGTTTTTTTGCTGTTGTTCGTGGAGTACAGTTAGCGAGACTTTGACAAGCATCCTCATCCCCCGGCCAGCAGGGGTTGACGCTTAACAGCATCTGCCTTTGTGTGTCAAGTAGCGCTGCATAAACAACCGACTTGGCTGGATCGGATGAAAGGGCGGCGGATTTAGCAGTAAGACCTGGGCTAATGTGCCCTGCCGGGGTAGGGGATAAATATTACTACAAAATTGTAGACAAAATTAATGATTTTGGTGACGTTTGGCCCATAGATTAAGGCATCAGGAGCCTTTAAGCTATTAATATAGGGAAATATTTTATATTAATTTAAAAATTTAAGAGATAACATATCTTGGTAACTCCTTTTATTTTTTGATAATTTCTCTCATTAAATTTTTATGTATTTCGAAATAACTAATTGCTGGTTAAATATTTGTATAGTTTTATAATTGTTGTACTCTTCAAGGCACACTTAAATATAGTTATTATTTTTTTATTGCAAATAAAAAGAGAATACCAAGAGCTTGACGAAATGTATGTAAGTTTTACTCAAGTCTGGCATACAAATTATTATTTCTGAGTAATTATAAAAATTATTATATCCGATATGGTTTACCGTTTATGAAGCTATTATTCAAACTATTATGTAAAATGTAATTGCTTAGTTCAAGTGACCATCCACTCAGCCCACTGAAAACCCAAGAAAATCGTCGGTAAAACGTTGTGAGTTTCCTCCATATACATACGTATTTCCCAGACCAATTTGTAAACTCCAAGAGAAGTACGTATTAAAAAATGCTGAAATGCCTGGCAAATATCTTCGGCAAGGTCGAGTGCCCGCTGGTTTTGATTTTCCAATGCGTTTCGCACTGTTTTTCGAGGCGTATTTGTTTGTGGTGCGTTAATGGCTGTTTGCGTTTCGCTTTTGTTTTGGCTTAAGCTTTGGTTTTGTCCGACAACCACGACAACGACGACCACTGGGCCGAGTGTTAATTGCACAGGCTGGCTTGTGGGTTTCCTTGGCTGACTGCTCTATCTTTCATCTAGTTCAAATATACCTAATTATTGGTTTAATAGGCCAAATGAATGGCCGAAACCTTTTTCGCGGAACTACGTGACGTATGCGTGATGTTCGTGTAAAACCAGACGGATTTATCGCATGCTAGAAAAACGCCTTCGTGTTGCTCGATCACTCTCGGACTTCGGCTTTCCGCTCTCAACCTCTCTGAGTCTCTCTCTCATTGCCATGTAAAAGTTGAATGAATTGAATAATATCGGACCTGAAGTTCGGGTTCAAGATTGTTTATTTCGGCAGCTGTCCATGAAGACGTGGGCCCGGGCCGGTTATTGAATGTTTTCGGTTTCATTGGCTAGACCGATCCGAGCCGACTTCAAGGTCGTCGAACAAGTTCTTCGGGAGATGCTCTTGCAGTTTGTTAATTTTTATTGAAATCTTTTGATTTTATTGGTAATACTCTAGGTGGTGGGGAGGGTATTGCCAGTTAATGAAGGAGTTTGCTAACTGCGCTAATAAAAATAATATCAGTCAACAATAGTAGAAATCTCAATTATACTGTATCGGTATTTGGCCTGAAGGTCGGGGTATAATCGATTTATTAATTACACATTCTGTTTATATAGAACAAAGAAGATCCTATTATAAGGTTCAACTAATTGAAGGAAATTAATATAAAGATATACAAAATTTAGAAATTTAGATATTTTAATCGCCTGCTCGATAATTTTTTATATTTAGAATTCGTTATAAAACCATCTTTATAGATATTATACCTTTCCTTTCGAAGTCTATAACTTCTTATGGAAAAATACTTCTCAAATAAAGGTTAAATGAGCTTCAGATTCTTGATTAGCAAGAACATTAAATGTGGTTTAGTAATCCATCCAATCGTAACCCATCTTCTACTAAATGGTTTCTAAAATGCTCGCTTTAATCTGATTAATATTGAACTGCTAAAATATATATAACTAGGTTTACCATTTCCTATAAACTTGCAAGGGTATTTCAAGCTCTGGTTTCCTTAGTTTTTGACTTGTCACTTCCTGGTACAATTATTATGTGTGATATATCGCTTCCTTGTTTTTGATTTATTTATTTTGCTTACAGATCCCTGCTTGTACATCATGCGCTTCGCCAATCGCCTGCAGTTGGGTCCCAAGACTCACGAGGTGTCCATGACGGCTCTGAGGATTGTGCAGCGCATGAAGAAGGACTGCATGCATTCGGGCCGACGTCCCACCGGCCTCTGCGGAGCAGGTGAGTGAACCGCTAAAGTCATAGTTATGACATCCGCTAAAGGAAATCATTTTCTGCCTCAAAAAAAGCTCTGCTGATTGCTGCACGCATGCACGACTTTAGTCGCACTCTGGTGGACGTGATAGGTGTGGTCAAGATACACGAGTCCACGCTCCGCAAGCGTCTCTCCGAGTTTGCCGAGACGCCCTCCGGTGGCTTGACCTTGGAGGAGTTCATGACCGTTGACCTGGAGCGCGAACAGGATCCGCCATCGTTTAAGGCGGCACGGAAAAAGGATCGTGAGAGGATCAAAGATGTGAGTAAAAATAATAAAATATGCTGTAAAAAGCTAAATAATAATACATATTTTTTTGCTAAGTACTTGCGAGGGTAACCTCAATTAACCTCAAAACGTGTAGAAAAGTAGGTGAAAGATCTTACGATTCAGAAGTTAATTTTTGTGCATCTTTAAAATCTCTCCTTAGATGGGTGAACATGAGCTCACGGAACTGCAGAAGGAAATCGATGCTCACCTGGAAAAGGACCTGGGAAAGTACTCTAGCAGCGTCCTCCGGCAGCTGACTCAGGGAAAGGGCGAAACGACGACCAGCTCTCCAAGCACACCTAAGAGCGTCTCCGAGAACGACCTCGAGCTGGAGGAGTCCAGGCAGTTCATCGAACAGTCCAATGCCGAGGTAATCAAGGATCTGATAGCCAGCAACGAGGATGTGAAAAAGACAGAGCAAGGTGGCTTGGTGGCGGGCATTGAAGGCCTGCGTCCCGATATCGAGGCTATTTGCCGGGTAACGCAAAGTGACCTGGAGGATGTGGAGAAGGCCAAGCAGCCCGCACAAACAGAGCTGTTCATCGACGACCTGAACGACGATGAGTTGGACCAGTATGTGCTAACGGAGGAGGAGGCGATGTCCAAGCTCGACCTGTGGAAGAACCTCAACGCGGAGTATCTGCTCGAGCAGAAGGAGCGCGACGAACGGCTGGCCAAGGAGCGGGAAGAGGGCAAGCCGGAGCGGAAAAAACGCAAGCCACGCAAGAAGGTCATTGGTCCGTCGTCTACGCCCGGCGAGGCCATCGAGAAGATGCTGCAGGAGAAGAAGATCTCCAGCAAGATCAACTACGAGATTCTCAAGACCCTGACCGAGGGCATTGGTGGGCTGACCGGTGAGTCGCCCGCTCCAAACGCGGACACAAAGCCCAGCACTCTGGAAGAGCTGAAGCAGCAACCAGCCATCGTGGAAGAGGGTCCCATTGCTGTGAAGAAAGGTCGCTTCAGGCCATCCTACGATCTGCCCGGACCCAGCAGGAAACGGCCCAAAGTGGAGGCGGGTCTGCCAGTTAGCCAGCCAGTTGATGAGGATGTCAAGCCAGCAGTGGTAGTGGAAGGAGGTAGGTCCACACGTTGGGATTTAAGTTTTCAATTATGCTCATTCCCTTCGCTCATTTCCCAGATGACCTGGACGAAGATGTGGAGGCGGAAGCAGAGGAGGCTGACGCCGAACCCGAGGCAGAGGCCGAGGCCACCCTCCAGGACATGCTGAACAAGGGGGGCGAGGACGATGACGACGAGTTCGGCTACGGCTTTGACGAGGAGGAGGAATACTAGACTAAGTTCGCATTTAGCCTTTAAAGCATTTTAGTATCTTAACTCTGATTTTATAGTATCGCAACTTACCCGTAATACGATTAAACTAAGCTTTTAGAGCCCGTGGACTTGTTGGTGCCCTGGCAATGTAAAGGAGCTATTAAATCATGGGCTGGCTCCTCCTCGCGGCCATTTACATGCTTAAGCCATGTCGGCGGGCTAAAAACGGAGGATGAGGAGGAGTCAGTACTCCGGACTGGTACTTGTAGTTCGCTTCTAATTGTCGGCGCTGCCGTGGTGCGCGCCTCCAAGTGCTGCAAATAAATATTTCACTCTTAATCATGTTTTGCACTTTGTTTTGCTTGCCTTTCTCCAGGCGCTGCAGGCGGCCAGCCATGGCTGGAACTTGGCTCGACTCCACGGCCGTGGTCGTAGCTCCACCCGTGTTGAGTGGCAAGTGCCCGGCAATGAGCTGTTGAGTCTGCCCAAGCACTTGTCTCTGCGATTTTATAGTTATTATGTTGTAATTAGTGTTAATTTACTTGCCTCCGGTTCAGCAAGTCAGCATCCTGAGCGCCGGACATAAAGCATTGCATAGTTTGGCGGGAAATTGTTGCTTGGTGCTTCAAGCCAGAACGGTTGCCAAGCTTATACCGAAGAAGCTAAGTCTATTGATTTGGCTTAAGACCTTCATATGTATGTCTTGATTGTTCTCTCTCCGTGTTCCTAGTTTCGAATGAAATAGCATATCTTTGAGGTTGATAAATAGCTATGCTTAACATCGCTTAATATACTTTTAGGAACTTTCATTTCTTTATGATTCAGATTTATCTGATGAAAACACTCCTGATAATTACCGATTTTATTAATTCAAAGCTCCAGAAAATAATTGAAAGCTTCCAAGTAATTTATAAATTACACAAAATTATCGAAGCGGATGCATAATTGACTCTCGCTTTTAGCTACTCATTCCAAAACTAAAATGTTTGCAACTTTCCTGTTCTCAGAACATGAATAAATTTCACTTTCCAGCAAATTTATGCCGGAAGTTAAGTTGAGAACTAGCGTGGTTTCCAACTTTAAATTTGCCAAATGGTTGCCGAAGCTCTAGCTGCACTTAATGCCCGTTCGCTAATTTGCATAAGCCCACAGCCCTGGGCCCCAAGGGATAATTATTAATAAAATGCACACGGACCGGAGCCCGCTCAAGGGTCCTGATGGGGCGTGGCCCAAGCCAGGCCGGGCCAAGGCTTAGCCGGGCGGCCCAACTTGAAACGATAATGTGAATTGTATGCACATGTAAATCCCCAAGCAAATGTGACAGTAAAATGGCAATTAGTAGACATCTTGACTCGACCGACCAGCCACTTGGAAGTTTCCCCGGTCAGGCGACTAATTTATGCGCAGCCAGTGCAGGGCTGGCCAGGACTGGACGGAGGTGGAGCTGCCCTATCACGGGCACGCCTTTTGATGCGGATAATCGCACGATTAAGCGCATTAATCGCCGATGATATAATTTTAACGCTTTATTCGCTTCCTCTTAGGACTTTTTATAGGTCGCGTAACGTTAGCAGGGCTTATCAGGCGAGAGATAATTAATTACAGAAAATTAATCAACACTTAGGGATATATTAGCTCGATTTATGACAGATGGCATGGTTAACCAACCCCCTTGAACTTAATTTAATTATTACTTAATATATTTTCGAGGGTATTTTCTTTGTAAAATCCCAAAATGCACCACACTTTTTGCTGCGTGTTTGTGTATAATTTGTTTCTTGGTGATCCGCCGACTGTCACTTGCGGCATATTAATTAAAAAGTGTTCTTTTACTGCTAAAATTCAATATAAAATATATGGCATGTATACGTATATATCGAACAACACACGTTGGCAATATATTTTAATGCAGTTTAATTAAAAATGTGCCAAGCTGAGGTCATTTCACAGTTCCGGGGATTTTGTTTGCTGTTGTTTTTTCCTGTGCGTGTGTTGATTTACTTTGCCATTTTTTTGCAATGCTTTCACTGGTCCACCATTTCTCTCAATAAAATTTTTATCATTTACACTTTATTTGCGGATTTGGCTGCTTTATTATTAAATACAGCGGCCGCAGGCTGCCATGGTCAGCGACTCGCTGGCGACGCTGGAGACCATTTTGAAAAGTATTTAATAAGTGGAAACAAATAAAACGAGGCGCCGGCAGAAGCAAATACCGAAAATGCGGAAATAATGCTTTTAATTAAAATAACTTGTGCGGGCGTATCGCTCTGGTGACGGTGGTAGCCGAGCTTCGGTGACAAATAAATGAATAAGTTCCACCGATTGTTTAATACGCTGAAAAAGCGCTGCATTAAGTATACGCAACGTGGCCGTAGGACATGCCACGCCCCGAATTTAAGTCAACATTAAGCGCAGAAAGTCTGATTAATTAGACTCAACAGCTTTTGGCAAATTAGTTGCATGAAATGGAGTTTGGCTGCGACATCCCGAAAGTATGTAACGAACTTTAAAGCCGCCCTTCGATTTGGCCAATATATATGAGATTTAATAGGTGTTCGGGTGTGCGGAGAGTGTGTGTGTGGCGACTAATTTATGCGCTAATTATGTTGTGTTTTAGCCGTCGAGTGTTGTTTCGGCTCGATGAATAATTAAAACTCGTTTTCCCTGCGTGCCTATTAATTAAGCCGCTAAATGTTTTGTTTAGTAATTTGTTTTCGGTCTATTAAAGTGGTTTAGGAGCTGGAATCCCACTAGCAAAATGAGTCCTTTAATTGGGCTTCCATTTTGTTTAGTTGTCATTTTGTCGGTAATCGGGCTACGACACTATAAATAATAACGAAAATTGAACATAAATATGGGTATTTAAATAACTTTATGAAATGTTCGTAAAGTAGTTTAGATTAAGAAATATCGTTTCAATAAAACAATACAAATAATTTCATAAAAGAGACATAAAAAACAACATCCAAGTAACCGTTTTGGTTTAATATCTGCATCTGAATTGGCTAATACTAAATTATTAATTAAAACGGACCCTCATAATAGCATTCAAGCCAAACTATAATTGACGTTGTTGGCAATGGCAACCTGCCTGCCCAATCAGCGGATCGTTGATGTTTGTCCACTGCTGTGACCGCAAGATGTCCTGTGGTGGGGGGTCGGTGTGCTTGGCCAGCTATTGGAGGCTGCTGATAATGGCCACGGCATTAGCAGCAGCAGGTAAGCGGCGAAAGGCTGCAGTCAAGTGGCAGCCAGTGGGAGGCGGCAAGGAGCAGGCGTTGCATCTGCGGAAGCACGCTCCAATGGAACACGCACACACTTACACACGTCAGGACACACACAGCAGTTAACAGACAATTCCCAATCGTCCGGGCTCACGCACACGCTCACATAAACCACGCACATTTGGGCCAGCATGCAAATATGCAATAATAAAGTAAATAAACGCTTGCCAGCCGCCATTAAGCTGCAAGATGCAAAAACAGCACGAAACTACAGTGGGGACAGACTAAAGAAATTTATATTAAATTTATTATATACGGATTACGATGAAAAAGTAAAAATATAAAATTTGAATAGCTTAACTAAAAATATAGTTTATTTTTATTTAATAATTTAAATATATCAATATTTCTTATTTTAATATTTATAAGGGAATCTAATTTATTGTTCACTTTATTTTTTTTTCCATTTTTATATAAAATTGAATCACCTATAGACGGCCTACTGTACCCAGGCATCTATCGCCAGCAGCGTATTGAACATAAAGTGCCTGGCAAACTAGGCAAGGCTGTGATTGCAAAACACAAGTGCAATTACCTGGCCTGCAGGCTCAGCACACACATACATATGCGCACCAACACCAATAACGAGCACCGTATACGATTAACACTCACAGTTAAGCTCAAAACCAAAGTATTAATAATACATTCGAAAAACTTAAAATTAAATATGTCACAAGCCTCAAAAGCTGAGAAAATAAAATTAGTTTTTAAGCAACTTTAGTAATTATTCAAAAAAAAAAATTTTTTTTTTAAATTGAATGTATTTTTTTAACAACTTTAACCCCTTATCAACTTTAGTTTAGCTAGTTTTTTCTAGGTTAAAAAATCTGCATGAGGGTTTTTAAAATCCTTAAAATTGCGTCTAAAAGGATGATAAAAAGTTTTAAAATAATGTTATGTAAACAAATCGTAAAGTGCCTGTCTTGGATTTAAATTAAGCCTCAAAGTTATGTCACTATAATTATTTAATAATTTTAACATATATATACCATAAAATCAGTCCACTTACATTGTGTTTTCTTATTCACAAAAGCGATATGCAGTGACTACTATTATTTTGACCCGAAGTGTGCGCGTTGCAGGCTTTCCGTGAATGTATGTTAGCTGGGCGCCACAAAGTAGGCAACGATAATGTCATAAATTCAATGAATAAACATAAACGGAAAAAGCAGATACGCACACACTCACGTGCATAGATGGCACACAGCACACACACACTCATAAACAGCAGCTGCGTGAGTTGGGGTGTTGGGGTTTTGCCGCGAAATAGGCAACAACTAAAACAACAACAACAACAGCAGGGAAACAAATGGCAACAACATACCCGGTAACAACAACGCAACATCAACATCAACGGTGGCAAAATATGTATTAGCCCCCGAAGTTTACTAACAAAATTAATTATGCGAATTAAGCGCAGTAAAAGCACTTTAAGCAATCCCCCTTCTCCAGCCCCAGCATCGCTCCGGCGACCGCACCCCGTGCCACCGAAAAAACCCCCTCCAGATCCAGCGGGGCCATAACATGTGGCGCATTCTGGCCTGTGTCATGGCGACTACACTTAAACCAAGAACCATTTCTTTTTTAATAAAAGAATTTACCTATATTTAATCTTAACTTATTAGCACTAATAAATTATTTTAATTTGTACCGAAAATATTAATTTGAAATAATTTAAGTTCACATTACTCCATAAGATAGGTTAAAAAATTGTTCTCAGTGCTGGGATAAGGTGCCTGAAATGAGGATTGTGATAGGGGAACGCCGAAGCGGACGCGGTTGCGGAGAGGTCAGGACCCGGGGACCGAGCATTGTTCAATTTATGCGTGTTTGTGTGCGTGTTCCACTCAGGAGTTATACCATCCTCTCGTCCCTCCCTTCACTCTCGGCTTTTCGCCAGTTAGCAGTTTGTGGGCGCCAAAGTAGGCCAAGCACCCGGACCTGGCCAAGTGCAAGCCCAACAGCCAACAGCCGGCAGTCAACAGCCAACGAGCAACAACCAGCAACAAGAACCGACGCCAGCAGCCTGGAAGTTGTTTATTTAAGTGTGAAATTTAAGTGCAACACTGCGTAATGTGTAAGGACCCAGCATATTTAGCATTATGGCAGGAGCAGATAAGCGACATTGGCTTTAATAACACCCGGCGAGCGGGGGTAACTGAGCTGCCGTAATCATAAATTGACCTGCTAATAGATAATAAAACAAAACACCAGCGAGTGCAAACATCACCAGCCAAGAGCTGCCAGGGAAATATTCGGGATGAAAAAAGTGTTATTGCAGCGAAAAAAAATGTGGAAAAGCTGAGTGCACTGGCGAGGGATTCTCGGCGCCGCCGCTGACCGAACGAGATAAATAAAACAAATTGTCGCCGATCTTTTGGGGTCAGGCAGACGCCAAGCCAAATTAGCTAAAAGTTCGGACAGCCACTTAGTTAATTGCCGCTGTGATTTAAATTAAATACATAAATATTCCTGCATTTCATTCATAAATTTAGCACAAGAAAAAACCATGACATTTTACACCACCCTTCAGTGAATTTTATTTAAGAGCACAAAGTTCTAGAGACAGACAAATAAATTATTATTTTTTGTTGCATTTTGTGTAGAGAGTATAGAGAGCTTGTTAATTATGGTCCTGTTTCATTCCAAATTCCAATTACAAAATATTTATTCAAGCATACAGAATAACTATTTTCAAACGACACTGCTTTAGGGATTTAAATAATTTTAACATTTGTTGTTTCTCCGATTTAATTGGATTCACAAAATTGTTTAGACAGATAACAATTTGCTTATGATTATTAGGGGTTCACTAATATGGTAATTGAATTGTTTAGTTTAGAATGTTTTTGGTTACAAACAATGAGTATTAGTAGTATGCTTTTTACATATTGTGACTTTATCAGTTTGAAAATATTACATACTTTTACTAAAAAAGCATGCGTAAACACTTATGAGATATATTAACACAGATAAAAGGATTTATTGTAATTGTTATTCCTTTATATGGCTTCAATACGCTTAAATGGGTAAACAAATAACAACTTCCTATGATTTTTGTGTGTATTTATACCTCGTAAGTTGATTATTGTGGATGTGTTGTATGTTGGTAGGCTTAAAATTATATTTCCTTAAAGATATATTATTTTTAAACAGGAATTAAAGTTTTTTTTTAATTAAAAAAAAAGAAAGTAATGAATTGTAAAATCCACCATGTACGAGGCATAATGTCTTCGATTTTATTTTATTTTGCTGTACACATACTTGTTTTTTTCATTTCGCACCCCAATATTTCACTTTCACCCAATTGAGTTCATAATAAAATTGTACAACTGGTCAATAAATGTTAAAATTGAATTGCCAATGCAATTTTTGTATCGCTTTCCATGTGGTTTTAGATGCATTCAAGTGGGAAAAGGAAAATAGAACCGATAGGAAATGACTAATGAAAAATTAATATTGATTATGAATACTGCCCATAATTTCAGCTTTAACACGATTGCGGCTTCTGGGATACTCAAGGATATTTCGACGGTTTTGTAGTGTCGATGAACACTATAAATCAACTGTCAATCAAGAAATGCTGAATAAAAGAAAACACAACTAAACTTGAATAAAGTTTCAGCAAACTTTACTTTGGCTTTTGGCCTCCTCCTCCAGACAGAAAAACTCGAGACTGAAGTTGATCCAACTGGCAGTGCGACTCCTGGCCACACCAGAGTCCATCCTTGTAGCCTCCTCACTTGCTGGAAAGGCCAAAAAAGGATGCTGCCATCAGAATGGACGCTAATTAGCGTGCAAAGTTAAATAAAAATCAGCGAAAATTCCGCTTTCAATGCAGCATGGCATATGGTAAGATAATTAATTAATACTCACTCGCCTGATTGGTGAAAAACGATAGTCGGGGCCGAGGCAATTAGCCAAGTTCTGGGCCCAGGCCAACGGCAAACAATGATGAACCCTTGCCGCCGCCTCCTTCTCGTTCTTCCCCGCAGTTCCTCCTATCTCTTTCTCCCGCTGTCTTGCCATCTCTCTTAGCTCAGATGCAAAGCTGTTGTGGGTGGTACATATAATACATCCTTTTCCTTTTATTTCCTTCACTCGGCGAAATACAAGATCTAAAGTTAAGCAAGCGAGAAATTAAAGAGAGTATCCTCTTTAAAAATAATAAACTAATATTAAAAATAAGTAAATAAATGGTCAATTATTAATATAATAAGAACAAATAATCTATAATGATGTCGGAAATGCAATAGATAATTATAGTAGGCTTGATTTTTAAAAGGGTTTATTTATATTAAGAATAAAAATTAAAATAATAATTTTCAACTCTTGGAAATTAATTTATACATTAAAAACATACATTTAATATTATATCTAAGTAGTGAAAAATTAATTTAATTTTTAATTTTTCCCTGTGTTTGCTTTTTCGCTTTGTATTCGAAACGCTTTTCTTTTTATTTTTATTTTATTTTTTTTGTAGCTCAGCAGCCTTTTGCCTTTGCACTATGCTCTCACGATTTTGTTGCCTTTGTTATTGTTGTTTTTGCCGGCTACAGAGCTTGTTTCTTGAAAAATAATGACTGCACATTAAGTGTGTGTCTACACACACACACACACACGCTGGGACGAGGCAAGTAAAATGTCAACAAATGACAACAGAAATATGATGCAAATGGCTCATGTAAGTGGTTCTTGCCGCCGACATTTATAAAACAGGACAACTTACAATGCAACAACAGCAAAGCGAGCGAGGAAAGCGGAAAAGTGGGAGTTTGGGGCCTCGCTGTCCGTTGTATGTAAGCCCGAGGAGTCGGAGCTTTTCCATTTTACTTGGCAATTTTTCATTTCTCATTTCATTCCGCCTTTCACTTATAAATTCCCAGTGAGCTTAGAAGGGCGAGAAGCAAGTGGCGAGGGCGACATTCGCTTAATGCTGAAATTAGCCTTAGCTTAAACATTGCGCATACGCCACGATGGTCGGAGGAGAAGTTGGCCCGGAACGGGGGTCGTTGCCATTGAAATGCCTTTCGAGACTCTCGGCTGCAATTAAAAGCGCATTTAATAGAAATTGTTTGAGTGCAATCGCATGCCAAGGACATCCCAAGTACAAAGCCCTTAAGTGCCGGCTCATACCTTGGCCATACTTTTCCGATTGCCTTGCAAATTTGGAATCCTCGATAAATTGTTTGCTTGCACGGAGAGAAATATAATTTTTAGGGAAATTATTATAAATAAATGTAGTGCTTTAAATATTTTAATAACTAATTTATCTCATATTATATATTGATTGTAGCTCCATTTTCTATTGTGTTTTTCCACCGTGTGTCTGGAATTAAGTCTCAAGGCTTAGCGGGAATGCGATTGCTTTCTCGGACTATGTGGCTAATCAGCGTTATGTGCGTTAAGTCAACAGCCGCATCAACATTATCATCATTATTTGTACAAAATGAAACCGGCCAAAGCCGATGCCAAATCCGAAAGCCGCACACTCACACAATTTGGCAATTTGTGGCAAACAGCGGTCAACAAAAAGGCATCCCGGATGCTTTGGCCAGGACTCTGCCCTGCTGACATTCGGTTAGTCTGTCAGGGCGTCAGTCTGCCAGTCAGTCAGTCAGCCAGTCAGCCAGTCATCTAGCCAGATGGTCAGTTGAGCAGTTGGTTGGATTTGGATGGTCCTGGACGCTCCTTCACTCGACCACATTGGTATTCCACGCTCGACGCGCGCTGCTGTTGCCATTGGTCATTGAGGTTCACTCATCCTTCCATCTCCACTCCTGGCCACTAACGATAGATGTCCTTAAGCCAACAACACACACTCACCCGCCTCCCCTTTCTACTCTCTCACATATTGCTATAAAAAAATATTTATCTATATGGCGATATATGGGCTGCATGGCTGCTATCTGGGCAACTTTGTCCAAAAAATGTTGCTGCTTCTGCTGCTGCCGCTTGCCGAGGAGCGCTGCTTTGTTAACTTTTTCAGTTTAATGAAATCAATTCACAAGTCACGTTGTTGCTGGACAATAAATACATCAGAGTCCATTTAATAAAATCATGATGTGCACTTTGGGATGATACCCGCTCGCACACACACATATACATCATCCATGGGTGGCCAGTATCGATTCGTAATATTGCAAATAACTTTCGGCTCTCATTGGAATGCCGCATATGGCCTGTATACGTACACGGCATCCCCTTGTATCCCAACCATCCCAATTGCTCGATAAGTGCGCGGCAGTGCTAAAACTTAAATCAAAATCCACATTGAGCCACTGCAGCGAGGCAGCGGACCACCGAAGGACTCACTGGCAATTTGTTGCGGCTTCTGGCTTACGTTCTCGGTTCATTATATTGATCTGTGACTTGCCTGTTTGGTTTACGTCTTTCGCACACTCATTTTTATTTGAGTGCCCCGGGAATCCAGAACTGATGAGTGGGCAGGCCGCTGGCTGGGTGGATGGATAGATGGATGAGCTTCTCATACAACAATTTTATGAGTGCATCAATTAGGGGGAATCTAAGGGGGTGCCGGCAGGTATTTGGTATTTGGTATTGGAAGGTTTTTTCAGTATTGCAATTTGCAATTACCAAAGTTGCCAAAAGCTGTTATTTTCTTTTGGAAAATATTTCAATAAACCTTCTCTTTCTAAATTGGTTTCATGAACTAGTCAACCGAAGACAGGCAAGAAGATTATTTCACTATGAATAGCGATTTAAAGTCTATTATTTTTTAAAGTTTATTTTAAAACTGAATATATATTAGACAACATTTATCATATCAATGTTACATTACATTTTGGTTCAAATCGAGAAACAGTTGGCGATGTTATTGCACCTATAGCTTCTTTTTTTTTTTAAATTCATGTTTCATAATAATATAATCATAATAAAAATGTAATATAAGAAATTAGAAGGTTGCTTCCAAAAAGCAGTATACTTCCAAAAAACATATTTTATTTATGCAATTAAAACTCAATATTTTTCTACAAAAATCCATTCAATAAATGTGTATATTTCATTTTATTGTACTCGTGCAATAAAAAGTTTTGCCGAAATTAAATATTTGTTTATAAATGAAAGGTGAACAACCGAGGAACATATAATCTTACTGCAAAATATTATTAATAATAGTAGTTATTCATTTATTTTATATTCTTAACTAACTCAAATTAATTATAAATCTTCTTTCTACTATTTATATTTCTTAAAATGATATACTTTTTCTTTAAACATTCCTTTAACAGATAATATATTTCTTATTTTTAAAATTAATTAAAAGGTGAAGTAATCAAGAAAAACTTTACTTTACTTTACTACAAATATCATTAATAATAATCTTTTTTTTATATATATTGATAGCTTACTGTCCCCACTATTTGGCAATATTTTCATAGATTGCCCGCTTCTGCGCACTCTCGCCGAAACAGCTGTTAAATGCAAATCGTGTTCCCGCTATTAAACGCACAAAAACAAGCCGAGGATGCAGGACCTTACTGGGGCTTAGATACCCTTTCCTTTCGCCCAACTGGAACTGTGCTACGCTCAGCTGATTCCGGGCTCTTTTGGAGCATTTCTCTTGAACCTGACCATAGGTAACCGCGAAAGCCTTGCCACCGAGCACGGCGAATTCGGGGGCATTTCTCTCTTAGCCGAAGTCCGGTCGTGGCCACCAGAACTGGCATACGGAGAGACGAAGCCCAACGAAGGCGGACGAGGAGTGGACCTCGGCTGGCGAACGAGGCGATGGCGGAGCCGAGGCCGAGCCCGATCCCAATTTCTGGGTGCGTGTACACAGCCTCCGTGCATATCTGATGGCCAGCGAGGAAATCAGTCAGATGCGTGGCGAACGTTGAATTTAACGGTCGGTTTGGCAGTGAAAGTGGAAAGTGGAAGGAATCGGCTCGCTCAGCGAATGCCTTTGTGCGCAAAATAGAAAACACCAAGCAAGCCCCCACAACAAAATAAAATACAAATATATATCGAAAATACCAGTAACGAGGGAGTATGAAAGTGAAATAAAAACCGGCAGCTGAGGAAAGTTACATCTCTTGGATTAAATACCGAAATGAAAGTGCTTGTCTAGTAAATACTCTGTAAATATAAATTCACCGAAACCCGTTCGGCTGGAGGAGAGTTGGAGTCTTCAAATTTGCTGGTAAATTATTCAAGCAAGTTTACATGTTTTTTTTTTTTTCTGGCGAACGGCAGCCCGAGAGGCTGGATCCTGTTTCCCGGCTCCTGTGCCGCCATAAAGTTATACAAATTATTGCCTTTTTGGATGGTTTTATATTCCGTTATTTTTTGGGCCGGCTTTAAACTTTCGGTTCACGCAGCGCTCGCATTAAATTTCCTATTTTGTTGTTTTCCTGCCTTTTATTTCCTTTCAGCTATTCGCGTGGCACATGCGGCGTATACGCAATGGCTTCGCTTCTATTGTGTCTCTGTGTGCGTGCGTGTGTGTGTATAACCTACATTCTGTGGTCCTTGTTGTGCCTGACAGACTGACAGTCGGAGTGGTACGAAAAACCGGGGATCTAGAGACGACCGTAACTGTGACTTTGCCAGCTGCGAGTTAATTTTATGGATTTACGCCGCCTGTTTACTTGGCTTAAATACTGACTGATCCACAAGTTGGCGGTGCTTTGTATTAATATTTTTATTATGATCAAATAGTTTGGCGTGAGTTTTTCGGCAAACTTGGTCCGTCTATATATATCTAAATATATAGGGGATGGACGGGGACAGCCGGCGTTTGTCTTCATCAACTTGGGCTAACTTTTAGCAAGTGATTGTTGATTTTGTTTGATTTGCTGCTGTTGTTTTCGTTTGTTGCTGTTGCCTTTATTTGATTTTAGTACTTTGGCCAAGTCAACATTCGTTAGCAAAAATTTCGCTCACGTTCCATTCGACCGAGTTCTCGATTTCATGAGTTTTGGATGCTGGTCCGTGGATGCTTCTATTTGCTCCTCTGTTCCGCCGCTTAGCCAGAGCAGTTACCAGTTTGTATATGTATGGATGTATGCAGTGTATGTTCCCGAAACAGTGAAGAAAATTAGGTATGGTACTGATTACATCATTCTTTCTTAGCATTTTCCCATAAAAATGAATTAATTAATAGACGTCATCCGTAAATTAACATAATGTAAACGGTTTTGTCCCCTCCTGTGATATTTTTCTGCCTAAAATAATTATTTAAAATATTTTTTAATAGATTAGCTTACATTTTAAAAATCTGGTATATCACCTTACCTTAGCTATATTTATAAACTATTTTAAGCTATCTCCAAGCGTTGGGAACTCCTGCTTTAAAATGAGCTTATATCTTGCTTAAAAGTATATAGTCTATAAATTTCCTCCTAGAAAGACATATTCTTTGATTACAAGTTTTGTTATCCTCTCAGTGTACTCCTTTTCCGACTCTTTCCGAGGGTCCTGACACTCCTAGTTAGCTTTTCTCGCTCAACGCACTGTGCATACTGTCGGGAGTACACAAAAATAAGTATATATACCCCACAAATCGGTCGGATATATGTATATATAGTACGCACTGGTTCGCTTTAGTTGCGGTGGTGAGTGGAGCTAAGCTGAGCTGTCCTTAAGATTATTTATGCGGTGATTAGCCGCGCTGAATTATTGCTGAAATTATCAAGTGTGCTATAAAATTTCAGTGCCATTTATTTGCACAACTTTTGGCGGGGCTCACGTACTACTAACCGAGCGTACCCCCAACAAACTCATCTCCTTGTGTACTCCACTTCACTCCAGTTGCGTTCTGTACACTCCACGTCGAGCGACGGCTTGGCGTCTCATGTGTATCGTTCAGTTGGGTTTGGATTTCGGGATTCGGTTGGGTTTTGGTTCGGGTTTCGTTCGTTCTCGGTGCGTGCGAGGAGTGGTTGTAACAAATTGCCAGAGTTTGATTTTTAAGTGTGAAATATCGCACAATGAAATTGGATTAATTACGCTGGGGCCTCGCGTAGATTGCGTTGGCTTCAAAAGCCAAATTCGATGGGAGGTGGAGCCTTTAAAGTTTTTGCGAAAGAATTGGATAGGTGAAATGACATTCAATTGGGTTTAAATTGAATAGAAATAATATAAATTCAATTATATTTAATTTTCGTGATAATCTGATATTTAAATTGAGTAAAGCAAGTATATACTTTTTCCTTGCCAAATACTCATGCTTAATTATAATTCTCTAGCCAGAGCTGATTATTTACTTATCTTTATTATTTATGAACCCGCCAGAGATGGCCAGTAAGGAGACTAACACTAAAAATAAACCACCTTGTAGAACAAAAGTAGGATTATCCCCTTGGTTCAGGGAAATGAGATTTTCCAGAAGCCCGTCTGCCCGACTTCCTTCTACTTAGCAGGCAACTAATTGCGTGAGTCCCGAACCTGAAATACCAATTTGAAGCTGAACCTGCGGTCGGTCCAAGGCCTGAGCTCTGCTGAGATTAATTACATTTAAATAAACACGAATGGCTGCGAACATGACCAACACCGCAACAGTTACATGAACAATTCAACCGAACAGACAACAATAGACAGCCGACAACTCTCTCTCCATCTGCAAGTCTGCTCTGAATTCAATTGAATTCAATTCCATTTCGGTCTTGGCGGCTACTTTAAGCTGATTACGGCCAGATTCAGAGAGTTTCGGCCGAGTTATATGCACAATGCGCACAAACAAAATCATTAACTTTTGTTGCAAAACCAGCAAATTCCACTTAGCAGGCAAATGTTGTACATTTGATGAGGGTAACAATATCAGATGGAAATAATATAAACAGCAGGGTACGAATTAATAGCAGAAAACCACTAATTCGACATGAAAGTAAATTAAATATTTGAGAAATGTCGGAATGTATTAGAACAAACTTTAGGAAACATTTTAAAAACTTTTATACAAACTTTATTGCAGTAAAAATTAATTCGAAATAAAAATACACTTTAAAGATATATTTAGTTAATTAAACAAATAAAAGATCTCCAAAATAAAATTATATTCCCTTGCCCCCAACTGTATATGTTATTGCTTGGGCAAATGAAAGTCAAAGCCGGGTTTAGTGCCGGGATTAGTGATAGCACGAATGAAGTCCATCTCCCGAGCCGTTTGCATATATGGCCAAAAGGCCCAATGATTTATGACTGGAGCGGGCCGTCGGACGGCTCCGAACGCAGTCGGGCAAACTTTTGTCCCGCTCACAATTGGTGGTGAAAAGCGTGAAAAACTGTCGGCCACATGGAAAATCTCAGTGTGAGTTGGGTAATGTGGGGAATGTGGGAATGCGGCAGAGTAAATTCAATTTTACGTTTCACAACTCAGCATGATTTCTATCAAGGCTGGGGAATCCCCCGTACTGCTCCGCATTGTGTACCGCAAACTGATTGCTTTCGGTGGTCCCTCGACTCTGTGTTGTCTGTGTGTGGCTGGGCGGTCTCCTGGTCTCCCGGTGTCCTGGTGTGTCTGCGTGCCAGTGTGTGTTAGCCCCCAAAAAGCAGGCTGCATGCGAAATATAAAAAAAAAATCACTAAAAACTTGTAAAAGCATCAAAGCGCACTTTCTGAGCTCTCAGCTCGAAAAAGTTGGGCTTGCCTCGGTCCTTTGTTGTTGTATCCTTAGTGTTTCCTTTACCATATTTGCTGGCTGCCATTGTTGTAGTTGTTGTGCAAAGTTCACAACTTTTGAAGTGAGTTTTGCGGGCGGCTTTTGGGGCTAGCTATTGGCGAAATTGCTTTCTGATAGCTTGCTCGTGTATTTATGCAGTTTTAATGAGCGCTGCTTGTTAAGAGCTTGTTGTTAATACAGGAAATTAATAAGTTAAGTAGCCATTAGGTGGCTGAGTGAAAAGTTCAATCGCCGAACAAAAAGGATTTACAGCATTCAAAAAAGAAATTGGGATAATGGATAAAATGGCTTCAATGTTTTAAACCCCTTTTGGGTATACGATTTTTTTATATTCCACCAATCGAAGGTAACAAATTCTTTCCAGTGCCGTCTGAGTACAAACACAAGTCTGAGTTTTCCTTTGACGATTCGATTTTTCTATTTTTGTGACTGGCGCTTAAGCCGCGTTTTATTTTCACTTGAGGCAAGTGCAGTCATCTGTGAAAATATTGGCAAAACTCAAACAGCGCCAGCATTTGACATAAATCCTTATTATCCCTTTGTGCACAAATTGACATTGCACTTGTAAGGCGATTGCCGAGACTCTGGTTGACATCGCTCCTGCTCTGTGCCAGGACCCCTTTCCACCGGACGTCCCTTAAGTTATACTCTTATCTGTGGCTTTGTTTTCACTGGCAGGGCCAATGCAGTGGGAGTGGCATTAGCAGCAGTCGACAAATGCAGGAAGCCCTGGAAGCCCTGATAGTCCTGATAGTCTTGATAGTCAGTTTCGTCCTTGGCACGTCTTCGCACTTAATTGAGGCTGACACACCGGTACACAGAAATAAAAATAGATAGAAAAAGTGGTTTTGTAAAAGCAGAACCCTATTTCTTAAGTTCAAGTAACGCTTTAAAAAGTTTCAGGTGTATACACGTTTAAGGTATTCTTATAGCCCCTCGCCAGCTCCACCTCACCTCATAATAAACAGTTTACGGCCTTTGGCTCAGTGTACCCACTCTCGCATAAAGTGCACGAAATTAAAATTCATAATGTTGACTTTAATGGGGCTAATGCTGAAATATCAAAGCTGCTGGCTTAGGTGCCAGCGAGCACATCTCATAGATTAGCCGGAGCTGCCATGTAAGCGGAGCCAAGAAAATCCTGGCCAAAAGGCGTCTTCCTCCTGTCAGCCCGGCAGCTCGGATGGCTGGTATTTTATTATGCGACACGCAGCCCAGGCCACCTTTCCCAAAAATTCGAAGAGGCAATGGAGCAGGGACCCGGGCACAACTTTGACGTTATTAAATTATGCGGAGATTTGCGCACTTTTTTGCTTGTGTTGCTTCCTTATTTTAGGATTTTTTGAAAGCCTCTTGACGTTCTTAATGATGAGCCCAGCTACTCGTCCGCCGACTAGGCCGAAATTAAATTATTTTATTGCCGGAAATTCATTAAATCATGCCTTTATGCAATTTCCAGACTACATTCCCGGCATACCCAAGTGGGGAATCTGTCAATTTATCGGTCTTTTTGGCCCGAAAGGCGACTGACGAACTGACAACAGACAGGCCATCGGCATTTTGGCCACCGCCACTTCGCGGAAACGCCTTTGATTAGTACGTGCCGTTGTTAACATTTCCATTATGCTTGTTATAACATTTATTTTATTGTTTACCCATCCTGGCCGACAGCGGAAAATCGATTGAGTTGTGATCTATTTGCAGGCATGTGCCTCAGAGCCGCAAATCCCTAGCAACGCGACGAGACAATGCAAATCTGACACCGCCAACGGAGTGGAATTTTATTTATGTTTGTTCGCACCGGACAAAAGGCAAAAACGGGGGATCCCTCTCGAAGGCTTAGTCGCGGCGAAGCCGAGAAACAAAAAAAAAAAACCAAAACAATCATCAAAATAGAATCATAAAAACAGTTAGCGGCGATCATAAATTTTGCACAAAGGCATAAAAACTGTGCCACGTGGAGTGCTGCGACATAAAACCACCGATTCCGATTCCCCCGTGCACTGCATGGATATCTGGGAAATATGTATATAGAGCTATATGTTGTATGTTTCGGCAGATATATGGCCTCGACATTTGCCGGCCGAGTAATCCCTGCAAATCAGCAGTTTTCCCAGCTTTTTCGGGCCACCACATACATTTCGTCTAATAAATCTGGGAACAATAAAAGAAAATTTACATTTTTATAGGAGCGGCGACGGCCAAAAGAAAATCGTTAGTCAATACAATTTAATATTCGATTCGGGCTTACCTTGCGTATGTGTAATGCCCATGAAATTGCATTACCCCAGGAGCTGGACGGACGGCCCCTCGAATGGAATTCATATATAATTTCATCTGTCTGGCCATGAAAATAACTCATTAAAATGCTAATCGACTTTAGGCAGAGTCTATCGCAGTTAAAGTTGTTCTTGAAGCGACAGCGGAGATTTATTTGTGGCCAAGGAGGCACACAAATAAATCATGAGACCCGTCAGACAAAAATAAATCTGTATCTGTATTTATGTATAAAAATATATATACCTATATATATATATAGAGGGAATGGCGCACAACACGCGCTAATTCGCGTAATTTGCCATAGGACCACTCCCCGCACATTAACTGAATAAAATATGAAAAAAGTGCGTTAATTTTTCAGCATGTTGCATGGCCAACTCAATTTGTTCACTGGCTTTCTGTAAAAAAATAAATACAGAAAGAAAAAATACTTAAGAACATAATACCTATGTCCTATGTAGGGAAAATACATTAGAAAAAGAGAAAATACTCGTAGGAAGAAGGGAATCCCTAAAACATTTTCATAGTTTTTTAAATATTAGTTGGTTCTTCATATAATTGGTACAAGTCTATAATAATTTCCTTTTATATTCAAAAAATACATATTCACAAGTTGATATTTCAGTGTACTTTGTAAAACGACTCCCCGATGATTTGGCTAACAACCATTTTAAGCACTTGACATGAAAATTGCGTAACAAACCTCAAGCCGGGGCCCATCTGTAAAATTAAACGCACGCGAAATTCGTGCTCCACTGGCCGGGACACAGTAGTCGCAGTCCTCCTGTGCCACTCCCTAAATATCCAAAGTCCAAAGTCCTGGCTCCCCCTCGCCTCGCATGCTGATGCTGCACTGATGTTTATCATAACCGCCTACAAGGACCACAAGGACAGGGACCACAGCAACAATATGGTTGGCCATCGCCGCGCCCAGCCAAATAATTTGCTGGCAGGCGTAGCTAATGACCAACTCGTGTAAGTGCGATGGATGGATGGATGGATGGATGGCTGGCTGGGACGGAATAGTATGGTGTGCAGGATGAAAAATCAGGACACAGTAACCACAAAAAAGAAAACAGGAAAATCACCAACAGCCCCGAAAACAACAGCAACAATCACAAGTTTTGTTACAAGCAAAATGATGGCATGAATTCATCATGGGAGTGCTGGGCTCGGACTCAGTCTGTGTCCCCGATCCCTGTTTTCCGCCCCCACACCCTGCCCTTGTAGAGTCCTTGTTTGTCTGAAATTTAAAGTAGAATGCACTGACGAAAATAACTCTTAAAATATTTATAAAGTGAACAGATTAGCAGCGTTTATAAAAATATACAAAAGGTAGTGAGTCTTCTTTTGGGAATACTGAATCCTTTAATTATATTATTTATAAAATACCCATTACAGCTTTGCTTTTTGCTTTGTAAGCAACGCCTTCCTGCTGCCTTTTGATTGTTAATGGCCAATTTTTCCACTGTAAAGACTCAAAGTCCTGCTCGCTCCAGGGGGATAAACAGTGGCCAGGGATGCGGAGAGACACGAGCACGAGGACCAGGAGTGCGGCGACATCGTTCGCTAATTTTATGCTCTTTTGTGATTTCTGTGCCGGACACACCCTCTGGGCATGTTTAGTGTCCTTTCACTTTCCAAGTAAATGCAAACTTTGCGCGCTTTTGTCATTAGCGTTGATAGCTGTAACGTGAACAGGAAGCCGGCGAGATACAAAAGTGGTCGGTGGGGGGGGTGAGCGGAGATAGCTTCTTGCTGGCTGCCTTTTTGGCCGCTTTTCATGTGTTGTTGGCCCTATTTGCTACTGCCGCTGCTGCTCCTGTTGTTTTTGCCGTCGTCGTCATCTGGTTTGCGGTCCCCAACAGTTTGGTTACTTTTAATGAGCGGGGCGTGGCACACGGTCTGGGCGTTGGGAGGATGAGGGTGGTGCTCTCATTAAGTTGCGGTCGTACTGTTTTATTTCACTCCGCTCCGTCGCTCCTCCGCTCCGTCGCTTCTCGCCTAATGAAAGTGAATTATTAAATGAAAGCTCAAGCTGCTGAATGGAAACAGTTGATTCCTTCGTGGAGTGTTGAACTTGTGACCCATCTACTTGTCGTTGGCAGCAGCACTCCTCCAGCTAAGTTTCGTTGACCCAACATCAAAGACATTCCTACTCCATGGGCTGGCCAAGTGGGTAACCCACTTGGAAAAACTGAGGCAGATTCAAATAAGGCTCGCTCGCTGCTTATTATTAAAGTGCCATCATCGTCTAGACACATGCACATGCCGCTGCATATCAAATATGTATGCTAATGCTGGCATTTTTAACAAGTTCAACGGAAAGTTACCAGGCAATGTTTTTTTTGGGGGTCGGAGTACCTTAATTTACAATTTCTATTGCCAAGTAAATTCTTATTAAGTGAGCCGCTTGAGGGGCACCCTTTCTCGACCACTTTAATACAATTGTTAAAGTTTACCTTTTTCATTAAGTTATGGAATTTCAAAGCGAAATTTAGGACTTCTTGGCATAATTAATAAGGAATCTTGGATGGAACGGAATACTAGAAAGAGTTGTTTTTATGCCTTGGATGTTATAAAAGTATTTTTATAAATTTAATATATATTTATCATATTTACAATTTCATTATATTTAACTTGAGTTATCATAAACATCGATTTAACTCGCCAAACCTCCTGCTTAAATCGCTATGCTCGCTTTTTCCCAAAAAGCCAACGAGCATAAAAATGCGCTTAATTACACGGGCAGAAAAAAGAGGCACGGCATTTGCATAGAATATGAGCTGGCGTTAGTATTAGTGGCGGTGGGCGCTCGCATCTATGTACAGATTCATTAAATTTGCACTCGTTTTTAATTTATTCGCCAGATAAAAGCAACAGCTGGCCCCCAGAGACGCAGACAGGGGCAAATTAAATATGTTGTAAATAAATCAGACGGCAGAGTGTATGAATAATGAATGGGACATGTCAACTGCCGGTGTTCTCAATCTTGGTTTGGGTCTGCTTTATTTCAGTTTAGTTTTCTTACAGCTTCTTCCCTTCTTTTTCGGGGTTTCCTGCTGCTGTTGGATGTTGCCTGTGTGGCTGTGTTGTCTGTGGCATCAACTGTGCAAATATTTGTGCTAACCGCAGGGCGAAACAGATTACTTTTAGTTATATTCGCTGCATAAAATAGTTGCAGCAACAATTTATGCAAATGTTTGAACAATTACCAAGGCAGATTGCGTATACGCTCCGTGGCCCTCCTGCACCTTCGATGTTCTGCGGTGGAATTTTCTTTAATTAGTGCAGCCAACTGTATATCGTACCTAGGTGCAGGTGTAATGCTATTTCAGGCATAATTGCAGCGACTGGCGGGAGTCGTTTGAAAGTTTTGGCAGTGTTAGCCACACCAAAGCAAAGCAACCACCCAGAACAGCAAGAAGCAGCAACTGCCACATCAGTAACACCAACAAAACGGTACAAGCACTACGAAAAATGGGTGTATGAAATGCTTTAATTGTAGTCTTGGCTTGGCTCCTAAGGAAACTATAGCAGAAAAGCATTTTAAAGCACTGATTTACACAAAAATAAGTTACGATTTAATGTTTAATTTTATTGAATTGAAGATAGTAACTATATTTTTGTCAGTGCATTGCCAACTGTGTGCCTGTATGTATGTCAGTGTAGCTGCTTGTTTGACGGACACACACACACGCTTAGAGAGCGTCTGCCTGCGGCAAGATGGCGGCTTTCTTGCGCAAATGTGCAAATATTTCACTTGCAGCGCCTGGAGTTATGCAACACCAATTGCCAAGGCGTTGTTTTTGTAGCTGCCGCTAATTAGCGTCTAATGCAGAAGCCCCAGCAATAACAATGTGGTAGCAGTAAAGACATGCCCACGCTTAGTGAGCCATTGTCGGCCATTTCGTGACTCCCGATCAAGACGCTAAAACAGGGCCAATAAAAATCGCATTAAAGTCCTGGAGAGTGGGCAACTGAGGCAGGACATCAAAATGAAATCTCACCAAATGGCCGTGCATAAAACTTGACAATTTGTTGGTCAAAACTTCTCACTCCCCCGGTCAAGTATTTTGCAAAACAATACGCCATTTAACTGCTTCAATTTGAGTTTGGTTGTAAAACTTTCCCTTCACTCTTCACTCGAGTTCCTTTTTTTCCTTGCTCCCTATTTTACGTACATCTCTATATAAATCAGGGAGGGAGGGCGAGGCTGCGAGTGTGCGTAACCTTTGAACCAGAGTAACAAAATGGTTGAAGGAAAAAATGCTTGCCAAGTTTATTAAAAGTTGCGGCAAGTTGCAGACACTGTGGGACCTAGCCCCCAACGAAGGGTGCGGTGGGCTAGGGGGGGCCAGAACTGGGGGCCGTGGGCGTGGCAGGAAGTGAGCGCTGACAGCCAGCAACTGACAAATGCCAACGCTAACTCACTCAACTCCACGCAAAATGAAATAAAAAATTCGGGAAACGGCCAAGAAGAGAGATTTCAAGTTTCCTTCATCGCACTTTCTTTTGTTTTTGTTTTTGTTTTTGGTTATTGCTTTTGTTGTTTGTGTTTCGTATTTCTTTTTTCACTTCTTTTTGTATTTTGTTTTTGGCATCATGTTTGAGCGGTTTTTTATTATTATTATCTTTGACCTGGCCTGGGACCTTCCCTTTGCCCCTTTTTGCATGTTTCTCAATATTTTTATTTATGCCTAAAGTTTTTGGCCCTTTCTTCTGCATCTTTTGCGTATATTTTGGTGTGCATGTGTGTGTCAGTGTGTTTTTGGGTCAATTATGTTGTAGATACATATATTCTAAAGTGAAATTATAATGGCCGTTTGGCCATTTGGTTTAAATGCAATTTGTGTCGGAGGCAAATTTATTTATTAGCTTTTTGGGGGAAAAAGTGTCGATTAGGAATTTTTTTATTTTATAAAGAGTATAATAAATATAGCTTATAAATTAACATGTTATTAAAATAGATTGTCAAACCAGAAATATTAATTAATTATAATTTATACACAAAAAACACCTAAATGTATGAATTTATTTTTATTTATACAAGCTGCATCACCTAAAAGTCCAATTCATATAAATCTCTTCTCATTTTGGCACTGAAAACAGTCTGTAAAAATTCTTTCTTCTGAGTTTTCTTGGGTTTTTTTAAAAGCCAAGTCTCGCTTTGATCGGTTTGGCAAGTGACCCATAGGAAAGCCACCTGACCAGATTCCAATAAACATCAAACATGACCGACGATTGCCCGGCAAACAGACCGAAAGTCCGACAATCTGAACTTTTGGCACCAAATGCCGGACTCACAGTTCAACAGGCTTTAGCTCAGGCATCGATAACGAATCTGCTCCTCTCGATTTCTCTCCATGTGTCTCTCCATCTCGCATCTCACATTCTCCGAGTAGCACTTCGCCCCCAAGTCTCGAGAGATGCTGATGACGACGAGTGTGTGGATGTGGATGTGGCTGGGTGGATGCTGGTGCTTATTTCGTTCTCTGGCAAAACGGTTCTGATTGAACACAACAATTTTGAAATTGCTAAACACACACGCACACAAGCGGAGTGGGTGGTAAGGGGAAATGGGAAAATGGGGGGTGGGGGCTAGGGGTTTGGGAAAATAGAGTGGACTGGGGTGTAGTGCGCCACTCCACGTTCGCATTACGTGCTGGTGACATTACTGCCGAGACAACGAGAAAGTGAAAAATTTAAAGAGCCCTGCGTTCTGGATTCAATCAATTGCCAGAAATTCGCATCTGTTAGATCGATACACCGTGGGAAAAAGTTGTTGAAATTATACTTAAAAGTGTGTTGTTTTGTATACGACAAAAATATCGATTTAGAGTTTGTAAAATATATTTCTGAGGCTTTTATATGAATTTAGACAAGAAATTTTCTTTAATTTCCCTGCTCTTAAAAATTCAAAATTTAAATAGCCCTTTTTCTCCGTGTACCACTTCCAAATGTTTGGTCTTGTTGTGCTTGGGGTATGTCTCGCATTTCCGGCACATAGCCGTTAAATGATTTTTAGCAAAAATCGTGCGGACATGACACACTCAAGTGGCTACCAATCGGAATCCCAGTCGCCCCCGGCGACTTCCTTCCTCTTCCCACGGATTGCACGTGATTGCTCAGCTCCTGGCTGCTCCGCCTATCGATGTGGATGGCGATGGCGATGGAGATGGAGACGAGATGAATGTACTGAGCCGTGTCGAGTGGCGGGGAGGATGCTCGAGTAATTTCCATTAAGTAAGTGTTTTGGCACTTGAACCTCGACTGCAGTGGCATTGGCTGCTGTGATTGCGTTAGGCGACAAGTGGCTGCCCGAGTGACAAGCGTTGGGCTCTAAGTTCTATGGGTTCAGAGGTCACAGGGACGAGCGACACAAGAGGCCAGTTTTCTTAAAGCCGCTTAAGCGAGTCCTGGTCAGGACTTAAAGTCATTTTCAGTGCGTTGCACTATGAAAAAGAGTTACCTGTAGGTATCTTTAGTATAACAAAAATAAATTGCTTTTCTTTACGAACTAAATATTATTTGAAGATCACAATGTATCCTCACTAAAACATAGAAACATTAAATAATGCTGGTTACTTATTTATATTATTCAGTCAGGCATTGACTTTTTTTCCAAGTGGCTTCTGGTCGTTCTTGGTTCTACCTGAGCTAAAAGTTGTACAAACAACAGCTGGCCGGGACAGCGGCTGTTGGCCTAGGCAACTGGCCACCCACTGCCTCCCGTCATCATCATCATTTGGGTCGTTATATCAATGTATGGCTCTGGACCGACGACGAGGGCGGTTAACAAAATCTTCGTTTTGAAAATGCCATTTCCGACAATTTCCCGGAAACGTAGCTTCCGCCCAGGGGAGAGTGAGCGAAGAGGGAGGAGGAAATGTTGGCGGGAGAAAGTGGCGACTGACGACGATGCTAATGGCGCCATTGTTGTTTTATATATCTATAGAAATACATGTATATAAATATATATAAATAGTCGGGTTCAGACGAAGACGCCGCCCAGTTGAGAAAGGGCCATAAAGTCAGGAGATTGGCGGCCTGACGCTCATTAGGCTTCTCAATGACAAGGACCCAAATCGAAGCTCAGGTTCGTTTGCGTAGCAGTCAACGGCAGCTGGCGAAATCACCTACACCTAGGTAAACTATGACATTGTCCTGTTCTTAAGCTAGGATATACCCTGGGATTTGAATTAATTTGGGGCTAGACTCTATATGTGGTTTTATTTGCTGTGTAATTTCTATTTAAATCGAAACAGACGCCATGAAATTCCCAAGAACTGCAGCATAAAGTAAGCTAAGCCCCAACTTATTCCAGTGCCAGGATCACTTATAGGTGACCAATTCCCACAGCCTGTGATTTAGTTTATTCAGAACCCACAGAGTCCTGGAAAATCAGTTCGGATGAGCTGCTCCTGCTGCTGCTGGAATGTGTGTATTGGATTTTCTGGGAATTTCCGATACGTTTAAAATAGATTCGACTTCCTTCGCCCTTTCCGGGGATATGTAAATATTCGTCTCGTAATTATTTACATATTCAGTGGGGTTGTGCATCCTGATTAGATTGATTGGGCCTCATTTGCATGATATTTCTGGCTGCCAGCTGCAGGTGCTGAAGAGATTCACCTGCCCACGCTGGCTTCTGATTGCTCAACCGTTGTTCATGAAGTGGCTGGCTTTTCATCTGGCTTTCAGCCTGTTTTCCACTTGCTTTCTGCCGCTTTTTCTTCATTCTTTTCCCCGCTCTCCACTTGTGCCAAACAGGAGCTGCCTCTGGGCTTATTGGGTCAAGCGGCCTGGCCACAGAAATGTGTAGCGAGCGACAACAATTGTTTTATAACCGACAATCCCCCACCAGCCCGGCCATCAACTGCTACTTTGGCCTTCGGATGTATGCAGAGAGAGAAATATATTATAGTTCAAGTAATCGATGATGTAGTGCGTAGTTTTTACTGCCTAACTAGAACAAAATTTACAAATATTAAAAGGCTTAACTTTATGAACCTCTTTTTTAGATTTTCTTCGACTTTATTCCTTTTTTTTCGGTGTGGTTATGTAGGACTTCTCCGCTGGAAAATCAAGTTCATTTCTGTGCAGTCTGCCCTGCCCGTTTTGTTGTCGAGGAGGCTGGGACTGGGACTCGGACTCGGAGTCGGGCTGTGTCAACAGTGGCCACAATAGGTACTCATTTGTAGTGAAATTTTGGTCAACAAGGCGTGACCTTGCTCTGCTTTCTGCCCCTTTCCGACTCTGTGTAGGTGTGTGTGTGTGTAGGAGAAAATTGCTTTTATATTACTTGGAGCACTTGGTGGGGTTTTTGCCTGGCTTTTCTCCCCCCGCCGCTTCCCTTCTTGGCCCATGTGTCATTATGTGGCGCACACATTGTTGCAGCGCCTGCTGTGTCTTACACTTCCGTTCTGGCAGCTGCAGACACGCCCAACACCCTATGGCTCACCTCATCCCACTCCACCCGCTTTCCCTAACCTTTCGGGGTCAGTTTTCCTCGTCTTCGCACGCAGTTTCCCGGCCGAGTTCTTGTCTTGTCATTGTTTGTTTAATTTTGTATGCCGGATATCCCAGCGTGTTTTTGCCATTGTCCTGCTGTCAACGAAATGCCAGCAACAATAACAGTAACATAAAGTGTGGGCGTGGCAGCACCCCCCTCGCCCCCACCGTAACGCCCCTTCCTTTTCACGGCGCCCTTCCATCAATGTTTATGCCGCTGACAACAAAAGAAATTAAATTGCCAACACTGAAATTCAATTGTATCCTCCTCTCCGGGCTTCACTCAAAAATTCCTCAAAGTTCCCAGGTCCGGGGAGGTGGGAAATGACGACATCTTGAATGGTTATTGCCGCTGACTTATTGGAACATTGATTTTTCCCTTTGTTCGCCGGAGCCCCCGACCCCTGGCCACCCAATTGTAGGAAGTAAACATTTTCGGCGCTTTCAATTTATTAAAAGGCGCGTGAGGCAGCCATAAAAAGGTCAATGATTATTATGCCTTCCATGCAAAATAGCAGGCAGTGTCCAAAAATAGTCACAGGAAGCCCGGGAGAGTGCACAGAGAATAATTGGGGTAAAGATCAAAGGTCACTAGGGTGTTTCTTTATGAATTTATTTGAGATATTTTGAATGATAATTTGAAACTAAAAGAGGGTTAGTTTAGAGACTGAACTATGAGGAATGATGTATTCATACATGAATATTTTTTTATGGATTAATATTTTACCAATCTCAGATTTTTCAGACTTTTGGGAGTGCCATAAAAATAAATAATAATCATGTGAAAATCATGGTCATACCTTCTTAATATTTTCTTAATTTTTCATACTATAAAATAGTTGGATTCAGTGAATAGTACTTATTTCCCAATATTTCCAGCAGTGCATCAATTTGTTTGGTTTCGGTTTTGAGTCAGTCTTGAGCTGTAAGAGGGTGCCTTCGGCTGATGGGATTCTTGTGGTGCTTCGGGCCGATGAAAAGGAAACTCGGTTGTATAGACAACGGTTGCTTGATGATAGTTCAGTTCGTGGCTACCACATGAATATGGAAATTTAATTCGCCAGTCGGGCCAGTGTGTGCTGCTCTTCCTGGCCATAAATCAACATTTAACACAACCTGAATATCCGCCGTTCGTTGTTTGCCCAACAGCATATTAAATTTTTTAAGCATTTCCATTTCCCCCATTTTTTTCGACTGTTTGCCATTTTCCATTAAAGCCTACTTTGCAGCGCTTTAACTGCAATTAAATCCATTAAAAGTGGGCATAATTAAAAAATGTTGCCCTCTTTATGACGCCATTATATTTTTGCATATAGCCTTTATTCCCCCATAAGCCCCCCCTGGCCAATCCTTCGTTGATCTCTGATGGTTAATTTATTTATTGAAACAAACAACAAAGCCAGACGCTTAACCGCATACACAAACAAAATCAATTTCAACTTTAACTGAATAATTTTCAGTGGTGGAAAGTGGTTAAAATGTTTTTTATATATGTTGTTGATCTTAAAAATATTATTTTTGTATTCTATTTTGTACGGTGATATTTTAATTAAAATCCAAGCGATAATCACTTCAAAGATTTGATTTCTGTGCGAAATGGAAAATTTGTTGGGCATTTGGTGCAATTCGAGAAAGGGCCAAGAGCCTGATGGGTGGAAACATGTCACATTTGTATTCCGCCTGCGAGTGTCCCATTGTCAAACTGGCATCTAATTCGGATTCTGATTCGGCCTCTCTGTGCGAGAAATGCATCCGCCAGATGCAGCTGCAGCTGCATTCGATTACAGCCGGCGTATAATTGTGCAACGCTAATCAAAGCGAAATCGCACTTAGGCCGGCGGGCGAATCGATTAACATGCCAAGGATGCATTTCGAGATACATTTGTATCTGCGGGGACTGTGCTGCATTACATATTATGGCCATTACCATTACGTTGTTTGCCCCGAAATGCCGGGCCACCAATCATCTAGTTGTAACAATAAAAAGCGTTCCGTTCTCAGCACTAGTTAGCCTTTAATTGGTACCAAGGTGACGCATAAATTTATTTCCGAAGCCTACACATGCAGCCAAGATACAAAGGTACTGCCTTAGCCACCGTAAATTGTCCGAGTTGATGGAAAAATAAACTAGAGAACACTGAAATTAAAATAATAACTTTGTACGATTCGCCGATTCAATTTTGTTTATTCGAGGGATATTATTAATATTTGAATATAGCGTTTGTTATTTATGTGCTTAGTCTAGCTCTATTTAACACCATTTAATTTAATTTAAAAATAACCTTCAGTATTTTAGCAACGAGTATCTATTTTTGCACAGTGCAGACATCTCCACTAGACAGTTGGCATGTGTGAGGGAATTATTATCTCGTACTTGCCCATGTCAAAGAAAATTTGCATTTTTCGGTTTGACAAAAGGACCCAGGGCGCTGAATGCAGGACGAAGGACGATCCAGACAGGTCTCTCTGTGGTGCGATGTCATCGCGTGCTCGTTGCTACAACTACGAACTACTCGTAGCTACATCGAATACCAAATTGTCTGCCACAATGGACCGACAAGGTGCTAGATTGCAAGTGCGAGTCCGCTTTAAATAGAGCAACAATGTGTGCAATGACAATGAGACTGAGACGAGAGCTGCCAGCAAAAACGACACGGAACTCGGATACGGGCCCAAACATTCAAATGTGCAGGCAAAACTATCGAGGATACTCATTGGTTTTTTAATAACAGAACTTTTCTTTGAGAAAAATAATAATAATAAAAATAATTTAATATATTTATTATGGTTCGATCAAGTTGCTAATAATTTCTCAATAATTTAATAAGAATGTTAAAAGTCTTATTTAAATTAAAAATTATTTAGATGATGCATAACTTCAATATTTTTATAAACGTTTGAGTGACTTATGAAAGCAACTTTTCTTCTGGTAAACAAGTTGAGAGTGTAAAAACCTAAAAATAGAAATATTATATTAGTTTTTTTGTAAATTCCTTGCAGTTGTCTATTTTAATCCAAAAAAATCTTTATTCCTTTAACCTGTTTTCCAACACTTTCATTATCCAAACCAGAACTTTTTACTGTCAATTAGACAAGTGTTTTAATCGCTTTTCCCTGAGGACATTTTAACCGGGTTCGAGTACACGGCCTTGAGTCCCCCGTAAACACCATGTAGCGTTTATTGCTCTCGGCAGACGCAACATAACAATATAATACACATCCATATGGTTCTCAGGAGGAGCATGTACCTCCCTTCGACCAGCCGCCAATCCGCCCATTTAATTGTGCGGTTTCTCAGCCATTTTTATGCGTTTTAATTTTCATTGGAGCACTAAAAACTTGTCAGCGTCGTCAATGTCAGCGAGCTGCCGTTGCAGGGGGAGAAACTGGAGCAGAGGGGCATCTTGAGAAGGCCAATAAACACTTTTATAAAATTCTCAAATCGCACGTGTTGCGTTTGTCAAGGGGTTGGCAGTGGCAGTGGCACTGGAAGTAGACTTCCCTCGACATGGAGACATACAATACTATAAAACTGCTAAGTGCATGGGCATGTTGTTGTGGCATATAGCTCCATTCGGATCCAGCCATACTATATATATATATGCATTAATCGAGGTGTGCTGCATGCTGGCCATAAAAACCAAGTGGTGAGTGGGTGCACTCAGAAAATGAAAATAAAGATAATAAAATATATAACAGAAGGGAAAACCCTAAAACCAAAACAAGTTTGATTGGTTTTAACTAAATTGGTTTAATCAGGAGTTTAGGTTGCACTCTGCAAATAAGATTATGAATATGTATATTCAGAGGTCATCTTCTTATTGAATAATAAGCAATTATAATAAATATAATAGTTGTAAATATTTCCCTGAAGCTTTAATTATAAAACACAATCTTAAATTCGTAGAAAACAAAATTTATCTTCCCTGCAAGTGAGTCTTATTTGGATTATTAAAGTAATAATGAAAAGAATACCATATAGCTAAGAGACTTGTGCCATATGCTTATTAATATATGATTAAGAATATTATTTATATTCAAAGTTTATATTTAAACTTGATCAGTTATTTTCAGTGCTTGAATATATCCCTAAACAAAAAAAAAATTTCCCAGTGTTCCTGGCAAGTCATTGTGGAAATGAAGACGGCTTCGATAAGCTGCCAGAAACAGTGCAGCGCGTGTGCCACATAAAAATGGCATTTTGACATGGCCACCGGCGAACGGGTTACGGGTTACGGGTGAGGGAATACTTCCGAAGGGGGCTGGCTAATGAGCATTATGAATGCTTGCCATGATGTCATTGCACTTGAGTGGATCTAGTTGTGTTTCCCCTTTTTGAAGAGGGGGCAACCTTCGCACTCACACACACTCGCCGAAGACTTACAAAACACGGTAAATTGAATGGCGCAACATTTGTTGCATGCATGCGGCGGCGGCGGGGGTGGCAAAAAGTAATTGCAACTTAAATAAACAAAACGCCAGAGCAGCGACCGCAGGGCGGAGAGCCAACAGTAGCCGTAACGGGTTAAGTGGCCGCATCCTCCAGTCGCCCTGAAAGGGTTAAGCACATACTACATACAAACATATATGCGAGGAGTAACATACACGAGGCTGAAGGGCCGGCCTGCCACTTGTGCACAGCCTCATTAGCAGGGACAAAAACTCTGAGAACTCACAAAGAACTCACTTTGTTCTCGTTAAATTAAACTCCGCTTTTTGGTTTGTTTGCTAGCCGGTTTTTGTGTTTAGATGATTTGTTATTGTTTATCATATTGGCTTTTGGTTGTGCAGCTGCGGAAAACATGTCTACAGAGGATGGTATTTTCCATGGAAAGTCAAAGGAATAATTCAGCATAAATGGGTATTTTTTAAAGCTTATGATTTGATTTCAAATTATTATTATTATTATTTTAAGAAGACAAATTTTATATAATAATTTTTCTTTAACGAAATGTTTTTTATCTTCTAGTTGAACATTTTTAAAATAATTTCAAAGCCCAGCATCATTATATATAGATATATACAAATACATTTTCGATCCCATGTTTTCCCGCAACATGTTGCCCGCTTTCCAGCAACGCCCGCAACATGTTGCCGCCGGCACTTCCAGCGTGCTAATTTTGGAAGCGACAACGCACGCTGTCTTTCGGGGTGTGTTCTTGGGGACGTCCTTAGAACTCCTCAGTCGTCTGTCAACTTGTCGTAGGCGCGGATTGTCGCTCCCGGGGAGCATAGCACGAGTCTGGTTTCATTTCGGGTTCCGTATCGGTTGTGTGCGCGCCGTTGTTTACATGCCAAATACAAGCGGTTCGGCGGGGCACAGCTGCTGGCCTATATTTAATTGCACAACAACTAACGCGTGTTTGTTATTATTCATTCCGCCTTGCAGAGCACTTCCGGGCGAAGCGGAAAACAGCTGGACACAGGAGCCGTTTAAAACGAGTGAAGGCACCAAATGGACTACGTCTAAACTAAGGAGGCCAGCAAAAGATCTGTGAAAACGTCGGCCGGCAATTAATGGGCGGAAATTGAAATGTATAAACAATCAGCAAAATGTGCAAATTCGTCGAGAGCCAATCGATGGCCAGCTTGAGTGAAAGTGAGAAAAGAGAGCGGAGCGCGGAAAATATTAATTATCCGGCTGCTTATTAGCGCGCTCTTCCCCAGGCAGCGCCCAGACAGACACTTTGTTTATGGGCCAATTTGCCGAGGCGCAAATAGAACCCAAAACCGCTGCCAGTCGGGCATAAATAATTTGCATATTTCCCCCAAGACCCATTCCCACTGCTCCATCTCCCCCACACAACCCCTAAAAAATATCAAAACAGACAGTGCGGCGTGCGAAGCTGAAGTGTTTATTAAATTGTTCTTGGCCGCCGCAAATGCAAGACATTTGCCCGCCCCTCGAAATGCTGGAACTGCAGCTCCGCGGAGATTTGTCAGCCGCCGAGGATGAAGCCTCGGGCGGAGGCGGAGGCAGAGGCATCCACAAGATGCGACACCAACATCGGCAGAGCCGGAGAAGACTGCCAGACTGCCGGATAATTCCAACCGGATTCCTGCTGCCGCTCCTTGCCATTCTGCTGCTGAGCATGGGTAAGTCCACCAGCCCCTCGATTTGTTTAGTCTAATTTTAATGCCAATGATAATGTTTACCGAGCAGCAAACATCAAAGTTTTCGAGTTGGAAAGCCATTAAACATATGGCAAATACGCTTGCAAAAATGTATCAATTTTGGGTCATCAAAATGATTATTCAGATTTTAGAGACAGGTGTTTCGCAGATGTAATTAATAAAAAAATTGTAGTCTTTATCATTAATATATTAAAGCCTAAGATATAGTTAAAACCCCAAGCCTATCTTTCAGTTCTTAGCCATTTATCAAGCCAACAAATTCGACACTATTGGCTCGCACTTTAAGAGTTTCATTTGTTCAATTTAATGAAGTATTTGTCGGGTTTCTCCCACTCAGCAGCTCTTTCCCGGGCTGTCATCCCTTTTCAAGTGGTATCTGGGCATTTTGGAGGCAGGACCAACAACACTGTCAACCACACTCAACCCCTAACTCAATTGACTGCTCCACACCTCCTCCAGTTTTTTTTTTCAAAGTCCGTCGATGCGGCTGCTCAATTAAGTGCCTCCAAATGTGACTCCAAACTCTAGTTTTAACCCACGCTCCATAGAAATTGGGAATTAGAAGAGAACCAGAAACAGCCACAGATGTACACAGAGGATTTAGAATGGTTACATGTAATAATAAATAGTAAATATTATTTTCTTATAAATTGAAAGAAATGTTTAAGAAACCATGTCTTTAAGAAACCATGTCTTTGTTACTAACTTTTCTTTCAATTTATAAGTATATTTTATTCCTAAAATTCAAAGGGACTTATTTTATTTTTTAGAAATATCTTTCGTTTGTTTTTCGAAATATAATTAGTTCATTTTCCGAGTGTAGACACAAACAATCGATACTTGAAATGACATTCGGAACAACACTTTGGCATAATAAAATACAAATAAAAGGGGCACAATTGATTGACGAAGTGGCAAAGATCTGGAGAGTGCGGAGAGTGGCAGAGTGGCAGAGTGCCGGGCAATAAAAAGGATTGACAGCCAGTTTAGCAGCGATATCTAAGCGGTGGCGAGGTGTCAATCCGGGGGACGAAAGGGGTAAGCGGGCACCGATACACCACCGATAAGGGTGCGAGTATGGGATCCACTCGCCTGGCTGTCAATGACAATCAGCAGCGGAATCAGATCCGCACACACAACACACTCCGCTCCCCGCCACTAGACTCCGCTCCGCTCCACTCCACTCCGCTCCATCCTCCTCCGGCAGCGACGCTAATGCCGATTCAGGGTGCTTGTAAAAACTTTTTAATGACCCCTCCGGCTGCCGTGTCGTCGCCATGGCCACAAAACTGAACACTATGGGCCCTGAGAATCGAATCGAATCGAATCGAACGGGGGCGACCTGAATAGAATGGCATCCAATGCCACTGGAGGACGACTAAAGGACGAGAGCAGGACCGCAGGATCGGAGGAGGAGCCGTCGGCACTTGCCAAAGCAAATCTGTGTCAGGCTGTTGCTCCATTACTCGGCTGCTAATGAACAGCTTAAGCAGCGCATTTCATCGGTGGCATTCTCCGATTGCAATCGGTGATGCTGTTCTGGCTGCTGTTTTAGGCCACATTTCAGAATTTTAAATGCGTCAGTAAATGAATAAAGGAATTAGTTTCATGAGCTAGCTTTTAGTTATGAATTTATGATATTTTGAGGCTTTATTTTGAGAGGAATAATTAAAAGAGTTGAAAAAATAATGATTTAAAAATTATAAAAATATTTAAAAAGACCTTTAGACTTATAACGATACTTATAGTAAATATAGAGGCATTGTTTTTATTTTTATAAAAGAATATAACTCGTATTCTTCAACGCAACATAATAACTTACTTCTTTTCTGTTTAGATTTGTTCCATAAAAATAAATTTAAACAAACTAAAATAAATTATTTATCTTTCTGATTTAAAATGCTTCTTTGCCGTAAGTTGATTTTATTTTCGGATAAAATTTATACATATTAGTGACTTAAAGTCCAAAACTACAGCACCTCCGTTTGGAGTGCATTTTTCGGCTGCTGCGGAGGGGGTTGCCATGAAAAGAGCGGCGACGTAGAGATTTGTGCGCCGTGATCCGCGACCCTTTAGGTCTCCCTGGCACTCCAGTCGAATGCTTTCCACTCCTCATTCCAGAGATTGCAGGCGGGGAAGTGTATCGGCGGATTCGGAAGCGAAATCGGAACCAGATTCCGAGGCATCAGCGCTTTATTAGACGCGTTGCTAATGGATGGGGTCGGGTTAATGGGCTGGGGTTAGCGGCAAAGTGGTGTATTAGTAAAAGTGAATTAGGACTCGAAATGGGCTGCTACCATTGTTCTGATCGACGACGGACCTTCCCCCGAAAGAAGTGCGCCCATAAATCAGGGCATTGGGAGCTGTGCGGATTAGCAATAAATTCGATTTGATTTTCCCGCCTCTCGGAAACTGCCACTGGCACTGGCACTGGGGTTTTCATGGTCCGCTGACTGTGTGTGTGTGTGTAAGCCCTCGCACTCCACCAAAAGTGCATAATAATCATGGACACATTCCCATAAATCCCATAAGCACACGCATTCGTAATCAATTTCGCCATTTGCTCACTAATAACAACAAACTGCAATTCAAATATAATTTTGACATTCGCTCGAATGCATCAAATAAAAATATGACATTTTGTTGGCCAAATTGATGCTCTATCAACGGCCTTTATGACGACTATAAAATACTCAGTGTTACGTAGGACAATTGCTTTTGATTTTCAATTTTACTGGCAGTTATTAGTAATAAAATTTGGAATTCTTTGGTTACAAATAGCAGAGACAATATTAGTAACTCTGTTTATTAAAGATTTATATTCCTCCTAAAGATAATGGGTAATATTCTTGCTAAATCACAGTGTGCATGCCCCCTCAGAGAGAAAACCACATTTACTATATTTATTTTGTGTTATCATTGAAATATTAATTGCTAAATAATATTGACTGGCGGCAAACAAATTACAAATAAAATATGTAAATTTCATGCGGTTCTGCTCTCAGATATTTGTGTAAATGCCAGCGGCATTGTATATACATACGTATGAATGGGCGTGGCAGTGCCCACCGATTTCGGCCACCGAGCAATTATGCCAGTCACGCAAAAATTGCCAAAAGGTAAATCGAATCGGGGGCCTTTGCCGAGGGCAGGCTTAGAGCCGCCGCCTGTGTTTGTATATTATTAATGCAATTTGTAATTATTTGTTTCTGCGCCATGACTGCCATATATCCCGTCCGTGTGTGTGTGTGCGTTCTGTTTGTTTATTTGTTTGCTTGCCACAGCCATAAAATGCAATTATCGCGCACAAAGAACAAAGCAGAGTGCAGGGCAAGTGCACCTCTTACTATTAAACCCCCGGCGATTCCCACGCCCCAGGATATATATAATATATCTGGGACCCCAAAAAACCGAGAGTGTCAGTGAGAGTTTTCGAAAAGCTGCAAAAGTTGTCCCCCGGCATCAGGGAATTTGGCATTTTCGCCTCGCATTTTCGCATTTGCGTTGCCATAATTAACTTATTTTGTACATTAGCAACAGATTTTGTTTATTAACGCATGTGCGCTTGCCTTCGGTAATGCGATACCATTCACCCCGCTTCACGAGTCCTCGAACCTCCCCGAAAATCTCGGGGCTTTAATGTCCTCGGAACAGGGGACAGGGACCACAGGGCGTATACTTATCTTTTGGCATTGCGAAGCGAGTTTATTTGTTTTCTGCTTGTGGTTTCTGGGGAGGCGGAGCGGTGGGGCGGTGGGTCGGTGCGGACCGGAGCTTGGCATTTTGTGCGGCTGCTGCCGCATAATTTATTTATCATTAGCAAAATTTGGCAAGCATTGGAATGCTTTCCCCAGTCGCTGCTTCCCACTGTTCCCCCCCGGCCGCCGCAAGATGTTGTGTATTTGGCTAAATAGTTGAAATAATTAGGCTCATTAGAAGTTTTGTAGGTTTCCGCTGGCTGCGGAGTGTTGCCTTGATTGACAAGTGCAAATTGGTATTAATGCACAAGTTCGAGGAACTTCAAAAGCCGCAGGCAGAGAGGAAAGAGTTTGTGTTCAATTTCACCAATTAAACTGGAGTAAGCTGGAAATTATTGACAAAGTTGGGCAAGAATAATTTTCTTTGCTTTGTGTTTATAACTTACTGAGAGGATGTACCGACTGACCCATCAAAATACAAATATTTATATTTAATTGGAACTCCCAACTGTACAGAGAAATATCAAGAGACCCCTAATACTCTTACTCTTTTTAGTATCCCTTCAACATTTCAATCAAATCCGGAAAACGAAATTCCCTGATATTTAAACTCCATCTGGCAATAGTTCACGTTTAATTAAGCAACGTTGCCAAAAAATAACTGGAACAAATCCCGGCGACAAAATCGCAACTGGCGCAACCCAAAAACTACCACCGTTTTTGTTTCAGACTGCTGTTTGTTTTGTTTCTAGTATTTTGTATATTTCTGGCAGTGCCACTCCCCCGCCCCCGAATAAAACAAAAAACAAAAGCAAAAACTTGTTGTTCGCCGAGTCCAAGTGGAAACTGTGTGTGCGAAATGCAACAGCCGCAACAAAAACGACATAAACTTTTAACAATTGCAAAACCAAATAAACAAAACGCAGGGCGAAACAAAGGACGAGCTCTAAAAACTGCTGCAGGCTATAAATCTGCAATGGGTGGTGTTGAGCGGCAGGCCGGTGGGGGGTGGTCTTTGGGTCTGCACCGAAAATGCCGTTAGGGCATTTGCACAGACCCCCATTCGCACACAAACACTCACACATTACGGCGAGTGCGCCTGCTGCGTAAATAACTAATAAGGCTCGGGGATAAATTTCAAGTGCAATTTTGTGAGCATCGTAACCAAATACAACTCGAAACAAAACAACACACAAAAACCCACGGCCGCCGGCTGCTGGCAGGACTGGCACACAAAAGTTAAGCGTACTTCTGCTTGTATACACAGAGAACAAAAACGATTTAAACTAACAGTCCAAATCGGATATAAATCGTTTAAGAAATTAGCACAGAAAGAAAGCGTTTTACAGTGTTTTTAAGGAAAAGAAAATATTCTTTACAGAGTATAAAATATCGTTCGGTAAAAAATATAAAAGTTAAATAGAAATATGTAGATTTGGGAAATTTACAAGTACTTATTGCCTGCTTTTAGATAATGAAATCTAATTGTGCAACTTAAAAAATGTATATTAAATTCAGGCCATGTATACATTTTAAGAGTGAAAAGCTTTGTAAACACAATTGTTACTTTTCTATTTACAAATTACCAATTTAAATGCATAATTTCCCCCAGTGTACATCTGCGTTTTGTGTGCAGCACGTTTCTATGACTTAATTAAAATTATGAATGTTTTTGCTACTGAATCTCTGGCATGACCAAAAACCAGACAGAAATGCCGAGGAGGGGAGCGGGTGAAAGGCGGACAAAGCGGGAAAAAGCGGGAAAACGGACAGGATGTCCATGGCAAATGCGCTTTTTGGCGGCGAAAAAACAACAAACAAACGGGCAAACAAACAAACTAGTAGCATCAATTTATGCATAAATCAGAAGGCACAAAAACCATGCCAAATTGTAAACATAAAACGAAATGGATATGGCGGAGCCCGGGACCTGTCCCCCTTGGATTTACCACACACACACACACACACGAATAGCCCATTGACACCACATTTATGTATGTCTGTGACTGGACCCGGAGAGATCTAGTTACCAAAAATGAAATTTCCGAATGCCATTGTCGCTTATCGCCCCGCTCCTGTCGCGCCTTTCCGCTTGCCTTTAGTCCGGTTTTTGGGAAAACGAAAATTGCATTTAAATCAGTGCACAGATTAATTTTCTAATCAAACACAGCGTTTGGCTCACAGTTTTCGCGTTTGCCGAAAATTCATTTAAAATTATATCACTACTAATTAGTGGTATTCTGATTTCAAATATATCGACTAACCCACCCCACGCAGCCACGCTCAAAGGCAGTCAGGCAGTCTGGCATTTGCAGGTGATTGCTATTTCGGGGAAAAGAAGTGACAACAAACGACTTGTTGAAAGACCCGACAAACTGTTGGCTCGCAAAATTGATACCAGAAGCGATATAGAAAAAAATAGCGAAAAAAACACACAAATATGAATGAAAAAAGCTTTGCAAAAAAGAAGGAGAACAACAAACGTAGTTGCGTGAATTCGCGTTGCCATGAAGGAGAAGAAAAACAATTTTTATCTCTGAATATGGAAAGGGAAAACTAACGAAGTTGGAGTACCTCAGAATATTAAGAGATTTCTTTTTAAATTTATAAGAATATTAATCTTGTTTTTATCAATTAAATACTTCAAGTTAATGTATTAATCAAAGCCTAAAAAATATTTCTTAAAACTCCTTGGATATACCAGTAATATTCCCAGAGACTTGACTTTAGGGTACTCAGAATAGTGCTCGGAGTGAACCGCCTCGTGGCGGAGTCGATGAATGCCATCCAAGTTTTTGGCCCTGCAGCCGACGCCGGACATGGGGCCAGTGGGCAATTGGAATGGAATGGACTGGGCACTGGATACGCTATTGGGAATGGAGTTGGAGATGAAAACAAGGGGGCGCAGAATTCAGGGGAATGGAATGGCGGATAGCGGACGGCGGATAGCACAAACGGTCAAAAGTTCCATTAGTGTCAGGCCATGAATGCTATTTACAAGCAGTTCGCGATGCGGCATGCGAGATAAGCGCTCTGACGCTCCGGCCGGGCCAAATGGAAAAACTGAATGAACAAGAAAAGCGTCGGAAAAAATACACTGGCCTCGTGGGGGGAAAGCGGCGGCACAAACAAAACGCACTAGGGGAGGCCCAAGCACAAGCAAAAAAAAAAAAAAAAGGGAAGGAAGCATAAGAGAGAATTTGCTGAACTAAAAATCCATTCGGCATCGATGCTGGTGCCGAGATAACAAAATGTTTGCTGCCCAGCCTCAATTGAGTCGTATTCGCAGTCGCATCGCCGCCGCAGTCGCAGTCTTCGGCGTTCCGGCGTTGCGTATACGCCAAGTGAACAGGGCCAAAGAAGCTCGAAGACAAACTAAATAAATACGAGCGAACAGATGGGGATATATAGGCACTGGAAAAATAAATGCAGTAATTAGGGGGCTTGAGAATTTAATTTCCTATAAAAAAGATATTAAAAAGATTTCTATTTTACCGTATTAATAATTATTATTATTATGATTTGCTCTAGGAAATACTTGTCTGGAATAAATGAATTATATTTCTAAAAATTAATTAGGTCTTAAAAATTTGTTTACCAAGTTAACAAGTTTTCCAGTGTTAAAAGTCACATGATTTCATCTGGGTAACTCATTTGTGGGACACATTCTGATTATATTCTTCCATAAGATTATACAAATTGACCCTTAAAAGTGCTATATATTAAAAAAACCTAACAATTTTAATTTCCACTGTACAAGTTTATGTGCGTAAGGAGTGAAGCAAATGAAAATTGGGAAAACGGAAAGAGCTGGGGTGGGGAATAGAATATCCAACTAAGCAACCGGGCGAGCGACTTATGTGCAGTGCAATGTCACCAGGACGAAAATAAAAATAAAAATAAAAAAAAGAACACCACACACACTCGCTCACACATGCATACGTATTTATGTTTTTAGCAGTGACTGTTTGCTTTAGCCCCGCTGCCGCCCCTTATCCGACCAAGCAGTCTGCACAATATTTGCACAGTTATCCTTTTTGTTTTATTTGCTTAGCGCTTCTGTGCAAAGCGGAGGATAACGAAAGACTATCACGAGACCAAGGAGTGCCGTGCCGGGCGTGTCGGGGCAGTGCAAGGATAACCCCGGGCACCCGGGCACTCGGGCCAAAGGGCGGCATTTCGGCACATAATCATCGCCATCATCAACATCATCATCATCCACTCGAGCAGGCAGCCCTCGGATTAATGTTTGTTATTATTTTTTCATTTATCGCATATATTCCTATTGTTTACCCAGTCCAATGTCTGTTTGCAGAGAGCAGACAAGGAGTGTTCTTTCCTTCATTTCTCACAGTTCTTACTTTGTTTTGGCTCCTTTGGGGCCAGCCTGAGATTGTCGGGACTTTGTTTTTTATAAACCACTGCCAGAGTGGCGAAAAGAAACCCCAAAAAAGTGAACAATATTTGCTGGCAAAAAGGATAATCGAACGAGAGATGTCAATTAAGTACCAGCAATGTTTATTAAGCGATAACAAATGCAATAAAAATCATTATATCTAGTCTGTATTTATTTTTAATTTAATGATTTTAACAAAGCATTAAAGACGATTTCATTTAGTGGTGTACTTTTTATTTTAAAGGATTAATATTATTATTAAATTGGTAAATTACATTGGGCTTTAATAGGATTAGAAAAAAAGAAGGAGGTAAAAAAGAACCCATCCTGAAATCAATTAATTACTTGTGTTCTTAATTAAGAGCTTCAAACTCGAATTACCAAAACGATTTAAATTATTTTACCTTTTTTCCTTGTAATTATTTGATTGTATATTTGATTAAGCGACACATAATTAAATTGTCGTTTGTAATTGAATTTAATGATTAAGCAATTAGCAAATGAAAATTGCAAAATTCAAATCAAATCCCGGCCCAAACCCTTCGCACGGCTCATTTAGTTGCCATAACACACAACAAATTATGGTTTGCGTTTCCATAATCAGCATTTTTCATTTCCTCCGGCGAGGTGTGCCACGCCCCGGACAAAAGGAATTTTAACTAAATTATGTTTGGACCCTTTGTTTCTGCTGATGCCCTCTGGACACGACACGAACGGGTTTGGTTGCTTTTCGGTTATGTTGGACTCCGAATTGCGGTTTGGGTTGGGCTCGGACCCGCTACCCTGCGGGGTCCGGAGCCCGTAACTGTCACAAAGGCTGAGCTAAGCACCGTGGCGGAAAAACAAATGCTACTCTATACAGCCAACTCTACTTTCAGAACTTCTGTAAGAGCCGGAATTCGTAGACCATAACTAGCATTTTCGTTTTTATTCGAAGAGTTTTTCCTTCAAATAACACTGACAAAAGCGTAGGTAAGCTGTGATAATATTTACGATTTAAAGAAAATTTAAAATGAAAATGAAAAAGGAGAAAAGTTAGGAAAGACCCGAACCTGCACATTGACTTTGACTAATTATGCTTGAATTTGTAAAAAAATAATTTATGCTATTTTGTACATTAATAACAATAGTTATTAATTCAAAAAAATACTAATATATAAATCAAATAGCAGATATTCTAGTCAATATTATTATTATTTTTCTGGCAGTGTTTACTCTTTTCTTCGCCGAATGCACTTTTTGCCAGACACATTTTTCCAGTTGTGCTTTTTTGTGTCCGGCATTAGGTTTTTCTGTGGTATTAGTTTAGTGTTGGGCGTGTGCGGGCTTTTGATTTATGGTCTCGAATTGTGCGAGTTGTGTTTTTTATGTTAATTAAATTGCTGCGGCTCTCGGGATGAGCCTCGACGGGGCTGGATGCCTGCTGAAGTGCATGTTGGCCGATGCCTGACGAAGTGCACTGGCCACCCCTTCAGCAGGCGATCCAATCCCGATTCCGGGCCAAAAGCAAACCGAAACACGAACCGACCGACCCACCGCTCCTTGAACTCGACTGGGCAAATGAACTGCAGCACGCTTATTGTCACTAAATGCTGTTGACCCAGCAGGAAGGCTTGGCTTGGCTTGGTTTGGCTTGGTCCTCGTCCTGTTCTGCTCCCGTTTCCGGTCCCGGCTCCCGGCTCCAATCCGAGGAGGAGCTGTGGCAGTTATTAGAAATTCCATTATGCATGTGTATGGGACGCCTATGTGGGCTGTGTCAACATGGTCGGTTGGGATTCAGGACTCCAGACAGGTGGCTCGTCATCAGCGTTACACTGGCAACAATAATTAAAAATGAAGAAGACTAACTTCATTTCAGAAGAATTAAGAGTTGAAAATATATTTAAATGTAGGCACATTTGTTTATTCAAAACTAATGAGAAAAATGGAGTGATAAGATGGCTTACTTTGAGATTAAAATAGGTTCCTCTTAAAGTATTTGCATTTGTGCATTAAACAAATTATATTTTTGCCAAGTGGTCGACTTCCCTGCTCAAGTCATCTTCTCATTTTCAAAGACCTGCTGTTTCTGCTGAATGATAAATCTTTCAATGAGCTGCCAGCCAGTCAGCCAGCCAGCTGGGCACTGAGGACGTTGATAGGAAGCCGAAACAGAAACGGAATCAGGAGCGTAGGACTAGAATAGCCTGGTAAACATGCCAGGGAGCTACAGCGGGACTCAACAATTTCCATTTTCAATAGAAGCTGCAACAAAAGCCTATTAAATACCGAGACAATGCTACCCACACGTACGCTTGAATGCACATAGATATTACATGCCAGCTGCCTGATGTTTGTTTAAGCATGCTTCGGGCCCCTCTACTCTTCCCCTCCCATCATATGGAAAGCGACTCTGCAAATTATAATGCTGCGATATTCATATTGGGCCGCTCCTGTTTGGCAGCTTGTTTGCCTTGCATGGCATTCACGTTTTCGGGATTCAGAGTTCAGAATTCAGGATTCGGCACTCAGGAATTCGCATTTAGGCTGGAATTTTGAAACTCACCAACCCATTGAACACAGTTTAGGGCAAGCACCTGGAAGGAATCAATCAGTTGCAAACTAAAACTATCGAAAAACTAAACTAAAATAAACTAGGCATATATTTACAAGGATTCTGTGTATATACTTGCATGAAATAGTAGCAGCATAAATGTTTATTTAAGAAAAAAAGGCCGTAAGAGGATTTTCTAAGCAAGTAGTTTCAATTAAATACAGTTTGAGACTCTTTAAATACTCTCTTTTATTGTACTTATTTTCTTTTTAAGGCTCCTTTGTATTTTAGATCCATTTTGGATTACTTTCTTCAACTATATACTTCTTTTAATTTTCATTTATTATTTTATAGAATAATTTTTAAAAGTATACTGCAAAAATCTATAAAAAATATCCAAGCCCTCAGGGAACAGGCGTCAAAAGTGGCATCCAACTTCTCAATTTTGGCATCACTTGCGGTTTCGTCGTACCTGAGACTCACCAGTCAACCTATCCCAACCAATGACGCACTCCGGTCGGATGCCAGATTGGAAAACAATAAACCAAAAAAGATGAAAAAAAGAAAAAAACAGGATGCTGCGGGGAAAATGCGGTGAAAAGAGCGTGAAAAGTGTTTACTCTCCCGGCAGATGGCAGGGCATTTCCCAGGGAGTCCAGGGAGCACGACAAAGAAAATGGAAACAAACAAGGGCCTGCTGCATTGATATTTAGCAGGCAGGCAGGGTCAGGCAGTCAGGTAAATCCCCCCCCACCAGATCCTGGAGAAATCCTGACAAAAAAAGAACTAACAACAACAACAGCATGAAATGAAGAGGGCCAGGTGGGTCCTATTTCTGGGTTTTCGCTTTGGTGGCTGCCATGTAAACAAATCGCAAAAGGATAAGGACAAGGCACTTGTAAGCTGGCACTTAGCAAAATCGAACAAATATGTGACTTTTGCGCAAACTTTTTACCTTTCCAACTATATGCCAGTGCGAGTGCCAGTGCTAGTGCAAGTGAGGGGTGTGTGTGGATTTATAGACATTGTTTGGCTGCTCTTTGTTGCTTTTCCTGGGGAAGTTGTGCACCCGGCTGTGTGCTATGATTTCTTACTGCTGCACTTTCCACCTAAACACTAACAAGCAAAGTTTTCCCAGCAATAAGCAAGTATTTGCGGTTGCATTTCGCTGCTCCTGCTGCTCGGAAAACTCTCGGCGGGCGGGCCCCTGCTAGTACACTTTCCAATTTTCAATTGGCAAACAAGCGGAATTTTCGATTTCAGTGTGCAAATATTTATGCGGCTAGCAAGGACTTTAAGGCACTGCTTAAGTTAAGTTGTGGCCTGCCAGCCAGGTACATTCGGGGAAATTGTGGGCATATTGAGCAAGAATGGAAAACTAACAATTTAATTTGAAACTCACTAATATAAATCAGACCTATAAAATACTCATATTCGCTCTTTTGCAAGTATTTAAACTCCATAGTAGGTATCTCTCAGTCTTATCTAAAAAGTCTTGCATATATTTTTTTTGTAATTTCTTGTTTGCTCGTTGTCCCTGGCCAGGACACACAGGCAGTTGGCCAATTATGCTGGCAGGCCCCGCTGGTCATTAAGGTCAATGTGCAGGAATTCATTTTACAGCCTGCAAATGGAGTAAATGTTAAAGGGCAACTCAACAGCAGCGGCATTGGCATAATGAAAATCATGCCAATTTTCCATGGCATTTTCCAGGGAGTAAGTAGTCGCCGCCGAAGATATCGCCTGATATGCAAACAACTCCCGAAGGTAATGAATTACGCACAGCTGGCATGTAGGGAGAGCGAACAAAAAAATGAAAACAATTTTATTTTATTCGCCTCGCGAGAGATTTACAAGGAACCGAATCCTTGCCCTGCCTCACATTCCACAGAGCTCTTTTGGCCGGGCACAAAAGGGACGCTGCGCTGCGCTGGGAAAGCCGCAAATTATGTGCCATTATTCTTAAGGGCACAGCCGCATGAAATGTGACCCAAATAAGATATAAAAAATTTTTGAGTGCCTTGTTAGGCTATGTTGGCTTGTAAAACACCAGAACTCCAGTGGGAGAGGGTCAGGGCTAAGCTCCGGGCGGATGTGTGTGAGCGAGAGGCAGTTACCGGGCTGGCGCCTTGAATTATGCTACGCATTTGTTGACAAACGACTCTGAAATGGGCGGTCATAAAGTTGCCGGAAATTGGCGTTGATTGTTTGGTAATTAATAAAACTTGGCGAGCAAACAAGGAGATTGCCTAAGTAAGTGAAGGTCGCGTTGAAATTGCGACCTCGAATCCATAAATCCTGGCCACCGTTTTGGCTAAATATTAAAGCAGCTCTGAAAGCGTCGTTTTAGTTTTGGCCCAAATCATCACTGGCTTACCAGCGAAATTCAGCTATGAATGGTGTTTATTTGGGCTTTGGGCTTACAGGCAACCAGCAGTTTTTATCATAATATTTTCCATGCAGCACCATTCGTTTGCATAACTGCCCCTACAAAATCCCACCGTAATCTATCAAGCTTTCCGATGGTTGAAAAAACATTTATAAATCATTTAAGCACCAAATATGACAATCATTCGAACAGAAACATGAACAAAAACACGGTACCTAAAGATTTTATAGAACGGCGACGTTTTTATTACCCTTAAGAGGTAGCTTTATGACTGATGAAATTATTTAAAATATATATTTTAGTACTTTACGGGCACTAATACAGTTGAAATCGATATAAAACTATTAGTGGGTACATAAAAGAAACCCATTACGAACAAATTTTAGTTTATCATTTAATATTCGTCTTAAAAGAAAGCAATATTGTATAATTTATAAGTTAAATTTAGGGTTTATAATGAAATATTTAAGGACCAAAAGAAGGCTTTCCAGGCACGGCAATCGTAGATACCCAAGATGGAGGGTATCGGTAAAAAAATATTACCAGCTAAATTGCGTTTTCAGCATATTTGCATGGCGTTTTAAGCATTTGAAACCCAAACCGATGACAAAAACAAACTGAAGCGCTCGAAAAGCAAGCAATTGCGGTGCAGTTAAGCGGCGGATTATATGTTATCAGTGTCGCCGCCGCCGAGCCTGCTCTCGGACAATATTTCAATAATTTATTAAAATAAATACACTAAATTGGAATCCCCCGGCTTTGCATTCGCATTTAATTCCATCACCGATTTTCCCCCCATTTTCTTTCTCCGCCGTTTTCCAGAACTCGTCGAGTGTGCGCTGCGCAATGTCAATTTAATCATCGAGCCACCGGCGGTGCGACGGGGTCAGCACGTGGTGCTGCGGTGCATGTACGACCTGGAGGGGGCACCACTCTACTCGGCCAAGTTCTATCGGGGCCAGCTCGAGTTCTACCGCTACACGCCCGGCGAGTTTCCCAACACGAAGGTCTTTCCCTTTCCCGGCATTCATGTGGATGTAAGTATATAATAATTAATAAAATTTTATAAATTTTAAAACTATAATATAATTTAGAGAAAGATATATAATTAAAACTGATTGAAGTTCTTGGAAATTAAAATTAAGCGATAAAACGATGGAAGTATTTTCAATTTTTTTTTTTGTTTAAGGTCTTAAATATCAAGAAAATTAAAAAGGAATGGAATAAACCTTAGACTTTGTTGTAGGAAATGTTTTCTAAGAATTTAAATAAAAGAGAGTCGGAATTATCAGATTTTTTAATGGAATACTTCTTACTCTTATGCATTTAAGAAAATTGTTTAGAATATATACACATCCTCTTTTTAACGTCCAATTTATTGTGAACATATTATTTGTATTAAATTATTTTAATTTTAAAACATTATTATTATATTATATTTTTAGTATCGTTCATTTTAAATCATTATTTTTATTCATATTAAATTATATTAATTTTAAAACATTATGTTTAAATAGCAAAGATACCCTTCCTTCCAAGAGTCCAAAAATGTTAAAAACAAGTAAATCGAGCTGTGAGAAATTCGGAATTTTCCAAAAGAACAAATTGGTAAAGCATATTCTTTTTTTTTTATTAATTTTTTTTGGAATGGCTCCTGAAAGGACCCGAAACCGGACCGAACCTCACTTTGATGTCCTTAATTGCGCGCACACTGCATTTATTTATATTGTATATTTTAAACTTTCCGCTCATGCATATTCAGTTTGGCAGTTTTATTGTTATTGGCGGTTATTCAAAAAATGCCAGGAGACACCTGGCGTGACTACCGCCGCCACCGGAGTGCCGGACAGCCGGAATGCCGGCTTTTGTGGGCGCTATCAACGCGCGGCTATCTGCGGCAAAAATTTCATTTAAATTTTTGCCTGCTGCGTCTGAGTTTTGTCGCCCACCTGCAAAAACTGCAATCTGCAATCTGCGAAGAGCAAGGACTGCGGAGTGGGAGGCGGAGGCGGAGGCGGAGCCTGAGGTCGGAGAATTGAGTCTCGGCTGGGGTAATTCTACTTTGGCTAGATTATTGAAAAAGTTTACCCAGCCGGCGGGCGGTGCTGAGGCGGCGAGGAAGAGGTCCTTGCAATTTCGTTGCTTCGATAAAGTTGCTCAGAATCTGGCTAAATATTTCATCAGGCTATTGAGTTTGTGCCAGCGAGTTTATCTTTAGTTTTTTTGTGCTCCTCCGTCTCCCAGCTCTCTCTCCTGTTTTCATTTTATTTTTTGTTATTTTTTGTTTTGTCGTGGAAAACTTTTACTTTACCTAGCTGAAGGCAGTTTTTCCTTGTCGCTCTGCTCTGCTCTGTTGCCTGTTGGCTGCTGTGCTTGTATTTGTTTGTTTTTAAGCTGTTTTAATAAATTTAAGTGCATTTCTTTGTTGGACTCGATATCAGATTGCGGACAGCTGAGCGATGGCAGGTGTGGGGGCTCGATTTATAGTTTTTTTTTGCCAGTGCAGCAGCATAACATTATTGTTTTTGGGAAATACAAGTAAAATACCATCGAAATGTGGGTTTGCCTGGGTGACTTGCTCTTCATTCGATTGTTAAGTACAGTATCTGTTCTTCTGCTCAACAGGTATCCAGCTCGAATGCCACCCAGGTCCTCTTACGCAACGTTGGATTCGGTCTCTCTGGCAACTTTTCATGCGAAGTGACCGCCGATGCCCCGCTCTTCTCGACCGCCACCGCCGTGGACACCATGCAAGTTGTTGGTAAGTCTCTGTCTGAGTCCTATGTCCCGGGTGCTGAGTTTTGTGTCCACCTCCTAAGCTGATTCATCCAAATTGGCCTAAAGTGCGCTTAAAAGCTTCCAGGGAACCGGAGTGAAAGAGTGAGTGAGTGTATCAGCTATCGGGCAGCCTTTGACATTACTCTTCTTTGATCGCCGGGCAGCGTTCCGTGGCTAAATTCTCTGGCTGTGGGAGCAGGGAAAGTTTTTCGCTTCCCTGGCAATTTGTTTTTGGCCGGGCCAAGGTCACAGCAGCTGTTTCTGCTGGTGGCCAAAGTTTTGCGCTGAAAATTGCGTCATTAACAGGCCATTTCGTCTTCTGGCCAGATAAGCGGGCTGCCGCACCGAGGGCACCGAGGGGTTGGCTTAGAGTGGCTCCGGGTCTGGGCCCATCCCCTGTCTGGGGTTATTTGGTAGTCTTACCTGTGCCCCACGCATTTCACGGCTTTATGCGTTTTAAATGAGCGTGGTGCGGCGCGCTCTGAATTACGAATTTAATCAGCGCGGCAGGGTCATGAAATCCAATGAGCACCAGTCCGTTACGGCTTAGCAATTATTGGGCTCAAGTTCAGCAGGCAGAAGCGAAGGGATCTCTTTAAAAGTTTAACAAACGGAAAATTAGTGGATAAAATCAGACAAGAAATGAATTCTAGATTTTAGTTTAAGCCTCTGAGTGCAGTCTGGGCCTAACAATTGCCCAGCCTTGAGGCGTGCAGCATATGGGGCGTATGCGTAATGCGGCCTGAATCGATGGCGCTGGTTCAGCGCTTGTCGAAGTTAATCTTTCTATCCGCTCGGCCTGAAGCATTCGAGAAATGCGCTCCGACAGCTAAATTCTGCTTTAGTCGCAGATTTTTATGCCACTTGCTGGGCAGGATTTATTCCCTATTTCCCGCGATTTCCACCGCTCTCCATCCGCAATCCCTTCGGCTGGCGGGAAAGCCCGCTGTGTGTGCGTGTGTTTGATTGAGAGCTCGTCTGGGTTAATGGCTCACTGGCTCACTGGCTCACTGGCTGCTTGTTGCCCAGCATTAAACATTCAGATGTCTGCCGTTCTGGCCTACACAGAGATAAACAAAGTTGGATCGATCTAAATACAAATAAATGAATATGCAAAGAAGTACTTACCGAAGGGCAAACCAATTCAAGACTTAGTACCCTTTTGTTTTCTGTGTAGCTTTTATTAGATTGGCATCGTTCTCGCCTCCGACTCTGCCTTGCCACCCCCCGCCAGTTGACTGCTTTATATTTAACGCCGCATTTAGCCCATTTAATTGGCCGCTTTTGCGTAACTAGCATCTGGGGATTAAAGCCTTTGATCGTGTATTTGCTTTAAATTCATGAGGCCAGGCAGTCAAGGACGCGCCGCTCGACTTATTAAAGTTTCATTAATAGCTGCGGCACTTAATTGGTTGCTCTCCGGGTCCCGGCCTTGGGTACCTTGGCTCGGTCCTCGGTCCTTGGTCCTTGGTCCTTGGTCCTTGGGACATACATCAATGCTGCTTCGGATAAGCCAGTTGGGAACTGACACACTGACAGCCGCCTCAAATCTCGGGCTTTGTCGGTTACTCGCCGCGCCCTGTATCCTGCGGCTTGCCGGCTCGGTTTCGGCGTTGGGCGAGGGTCCCCGGGCTTAGGCCTAATGTCGTCGACACTAAAACCCCAATAACTTGCCGGCTAAACAATAAATTACTGCTACCACCAGCTGGCACAAGCCGTAACCGACACCATATTGTATTTTGGCACAGAGAAAAATATACTGAAATTAGTGTCATATTGGGATGTCAATTTTCTCTGCATCCATGTAAATAATAAGCTATAGTGCTGTGAAAAAACTATAGAAAGTCTTTTATTAAATTTAATTTGTTAAATATTTACTTCTATATTTTGTACCTTGATTCCTAAGTCCTTGACTGTAATTTAAAGCAAATTAAAGCGTAGATAGCCCGATGGTTTCATTTCTATATCTGCAACATTTATTTATTGCTTATGTGTTTTTCCAACATCTTGGAGAGACACCTGAGAAACTCTTCGCAACCCATCTCATCTGCGTAAACTCTCGCTTTAATTTTATCGATTCGCCGCATAGTTTTCCGCAGCCTGATGTTTTATGCATCGAGTCAGTCAGTCAGTGTTAGTTGTGCGCACTCATTCGCTTATGCAGCCGCCGCGTCCTCGGTGTAAATAACTCTGAGGTTTAATCGTGTGTTAATGAGCTCAAGTGGCAATCAGATTGCGGCCCAAGGATCCTGAAAGGAGCCCGCTGAAGGGAGGCTGCCAGCGTCTCGGCGTCTGCGTGGCACATAAAATAAACACTTTGTCCTTGCGGGGCGGGCCATTCAAGGCGCTCAGACGGTGGCAAGGTTATTACGGATGGCAGTGGCAGATGGGTGGTGGCAAGCAAAGGCTGCTGGTTCTGGCCCCCAAAAGTTATGCTAATTCGGGCTTTCATTAAGTCACAGGCCCCCCGCCGCCCCCGTTGCCCATCATCGTCGGCTGGTACGAGTCAAAAGTTTATAGTTGGCAAACATTTGGGCAGCCTTAAGTTTAATAACTTAATGACACAAGTCGAAGCTGAAACCAAGTGCAAAGTAGGCTGGTCAGCTGCTAAATTAAACCCAACATTCGCTGCTTTACAGTGGTTATAAACTTAAGGTAAAAATTCGAATTTATATTCATATTAAATATTTGAAAAAATAAGAATTTTCGATAAACGTCCTAAAGCATAAATTCAAGTTAATAAAATTTTTTATAGAAAAGAAATTTTGTCCTCAATTCGTGCCAATTTTTCGGGTATTTAGTCCAATGTACTATCAGAGACTGACCCTCATTAGGGGGAATTGGACGGCAGAGACTCCAGGCCAAACGGCAAAGGAATGGCAAAGCCGGCCAAGAAGCATTCGAAGCTGGCCCGCAAAAAGGTCAAAATCTGCAAGGCAAAAAGCGCTGGCAACGGGGATTGGGAGTCTGAGGTCTGGGTCCGGGGATTGGGGGATTATAAAGCGGCCAGGACACAGAAAGTCGCCTCGGGCGACTCGGGAAAAAGAGCAAAGTTGCCGCCGCCGCCTTTGTCATGGAAATTACTTTCTTCATTAGTTACTTTGTTGCTTTCGCTGGGTCCTGTTCACATAGTAGTGGCTCTGGCTGTTGTTGCGGCCGGCATCGGCTACGGCTCTAGCTCCGGCTCCGCCTTGGTTGACTTAATTAAAAAGTTAAGCGTGGCGAGAGCGAGCAGGATCTTCGTCCTGCGGTTGTGATTGAAGGGTTCTCCGGGTTTCCGCCTCCACTTATGCGCCTATTAATGTGTCTTGTGTCAGGAGGTTCTGCTAATTGAATCGTCCCGGGCTAAACCTCTTACCATTTTCCAAAGAAAGAATACCCAGAGCATTTTTTATTAGTCTGACTATAAAATAATGTCGCTATATCCTTGACATAAAAATTGTTTATTTTTTGCAGAGCTGCCTGACAAGCGTCCTGTGCTGCTGACAGAGCACACGCGCTACGAGCCCGGCGATGTCCTGCGAGCCAACTGCAGCACTCCGCCATCGCGGCCGCGATCCGAGCTAACGTTCACAATCAACAACATGGTGGTGAGTAGCACATATATATACATATATCCATATACATACTTCTGTTTTCAACTCCACAATCATTCCAATGAAATATTACCAACCTGCCCTGCCGGACGACGACGGCCCGTTTCAATTTATTTTATGTTTTCGAGGCGACTGGAAAACAAATCTGACAGCGGGTCAGCGGCTATTTTGTGTGTTCAAAGTCCAACCAGATCCTTTGAAGTGCTTGTCTATTCTGCTGAGAAATGAACACGAAAATGGGCTGGGACAAGACTTTAATCAAAAGGGTTCTGGCTTCCTTTTCCCCCTTTCTTTTTTGTTTCTGCTCCTCGTTTCTTACATATTTTTTCGTAATTCGCCACCATTGCGCCTCGGGGGCTCGTCCATCCGTCAACGTGGCGTATGCGCAATTTCACAGCCTGCCAGCGAGCGTGCGGATTGTCATGTGTATTAACAATGCATATGAGGCGAACGAATAGGGCAAAAGAAGGATGAGAGTCCGCCGCATCTGTGGCCGGAATGCTTTGTCATTTAGTTACTCTGGAATTCAGATTTCACCAGTCAGACCCTTTTATTCAGAGAGTGACAGTGCTGCCGGTTCAAATGTCAAATCTAAAAAATAGCTGAAAATGTTGTCAAAACAAATAAAGCATAAAAAAACGCATTCAGAATATTCTCACATATTATTTCAACATAATTTTCATTAGTTTAATTTATTTGTTAAAAGTCCATAAAAAATCTCAGATCTCAACACTGAAGATCGGAAGCAGAGGTCACAGGGCAGCTCTCCGGCTCTTAGTTCGTGTGGATTCTCCCTTCTGGTTACTGACATTGTTGTCCTGTGAGCAAATTTTTTGTTCATTGCAATTTTATGAATATGCATGCCACATGCTCACTCGTCTTCACTGTGCACAGAGTCTCTTCCCTGCTTATAATTTTGACCCAGGCCCCGATGTCAAGCGCAGTTCAGGTTCAGAAGCGGTCAAGGCGAGGCGAGGCTCCTCTTTTCCGCCCTATTTGCGGTTGAAAAGGGTTCGTGTCTGCGCCAGGGACACTTGCAAAGGGAGGAGACCTTTCAACCTGCATCCTGCATCCTGCATCCAGCATTCACGTGCCTAACAGGTTGCACAAGTTTTTGCCACTCAGCATTCGGCATTCGGCATTCGGTACTCGGTATTCGGCGGCAACCGCATTAAGTTCCCATCTGATTTTCAAGCTGCTTTCCATGCCAAGGATGCTGCCAGGCAGAGCGGTACGGGCCAGGAATTCAGTGTAAGAGGAATGCATAATTTTCCAACACAAAAGATTCAAATTGGTTTGCGGTTGGGAAGATATTATGCGGGAGCCCAGCCAAGATTTGCGAATGTGTATGTGGACTGCATCAGATCTGAATTCACATTGTTATCAATGGGAAAAGGTTTTGTTTTGAAATAATGCTTAAATTTTTCTACATGCATTTAGAAGCTAGAAATTACTGAAGGTTTTCCATGAAGAATTATTTGGTTTAAGGTTCATTGTTGTATATTCGCTTTTAGGTATTTTTTCTGGGAAGCCCCCTAATTTTAATGATTTCTTAAAATTTTAAAGTTTTCTTGGTAAACTCCTTTGCTTGAAATACACAACATTTTCCCAAGTGTTCCTATAAAACATAATGCCATAATTATTCGTTATGTTTTCTGAATCTCAGATGCCAATTTCGTTGGCCAAATCGTATTAAAGGATGTGCTCTCTATTAAGCTTTTAAAGGCAAAAGTACGAGAGTGTTGTCAGGACCGTTGAAAAATGGCTGCCACATTCCAGAAGCGCACTTGCCAAGCTCGCATTAAACATGATAAATGAATTCAAATCATTTGCACCGCAATAACTCGCAGCCGGAACGTAGAGGGGAGTTTTCGAGGCGAATATTCAAAGGGGTTGTGTTGCCTGGAAATGAAATGATAGCTTATCGGCAATGCCTCTCGAAATGCCACTGATGCTGTGCGGTGTGGGCTTTGGGAGGGGGGCCGAGGATCCCGTCTCCTGACTTCAGGCTTCGGCGCCAGGGGGCTAATGGTGGCCCAAAGGAGCTGCAAGGACATCGAGAACTTTTGGCAATGGCAGCCAGACAACAAACAGTAAGCAAACGTGGCAGACATTGACTAAAATTGAGTAGAAAACGATACCGCAGGAGGAAGATATATTACAATTGCCGATCACAGGAAACAAATGAATATTTCATGCTGTGCAAATCAACAAGGGGTGGGAAACACACTTGCACACCCCTAGGACACACACCGACACCCACACCCACACACACAACCAGGCACCTCCGACATTTCCAGCAAAGTTTACGTTAAAAGGTGCGCCGGCAAGGAGCCACAACTTTCTGTTGACAAAAGTTTTTGCGGTGAAATGCCACAGGAGTAATTTGCAAGAGGTCCGGACTCGGTCCCACACTTGCAACCCCCGAAAAATCGTCCTTACACACAAACAGCAGCGGTCAAAATAGTAGGTGTCATTTCTGCAGAAATATTAAGTAGGATTTTTGTAATCGAACAAATATCTATAGAAATGTAAATATGCTTTAAATTTAAGCCAAGATAATATAGAAATTATTACATTTAAAATACTTATTTATTTAACAGGTCAGTTTATTTATTCAATTTAATTATTACATAGCAAATACTATATATTATTTGTTTATAAAATGTTACCTCCAATACTAACTTTTTGACCTGAGCTGTGGTCCAACTTGGTGACATATGTGCCTTCGGTTTGAGACTGCTGCTGTGGCTCCATTCCGGGTTCCTGGCTGCTTCCGCCGCCCTGGGACCCAGGCATTAATCATTCGGCATGTAAATTGCCAATTAATAACTGCTGCATGTCATTTGGCGTCGGCTTAAAAATGCTACGCAGAATTTGCCATCATCGGGGTTGAACGAACCGAGGAACGACCGAACGGTCGCCTGGCCAAAGGAATTCATCCAGGGGCGCTCTTGCCAAACTTCTAGGCGCATTCGCATTAATGAAGACAAATAGCACTTGAGCCCTGCCAAATTTAGCGGAAAATTGAAAAAAGCTTCGCAGCCATAGCAGTTGGCAGCCCTTTGTGCCATAGTTTTCTGTATACCTACAAGCATTCTTGGCAGCAGTAAGCCAGTTACCAGCTAGCAGCTCACAGCTCACAGCTACCAGTTACCATTCGCAGTAACGGCCCGAAAGATATTGCAGTGCTATCCACAATTTATTTGTTATTGATACGCTTGCAATGCATTGTGCACACGTACGACAAATTGTGCACTTCGGGTCTGTGTATTGGATGAAATATAAAATATATTTATTGTATTTTTCCCCCAAGTCTAGGAGGGACAAGAAAAGGAGTCGTCGCCAATGCAGGGAAATTTATGCCTGCAGTCAAAGTGTCACTGAAAAATGAAATTGGTAGAATCCCAAATTCTAAATCTTATTAAGTTAGGGTAGCAATATTATCACTACACTTAAAAATGCCAAAGAATTTAAATAAATTATGATTGATGGTAAAGATAAATAGGTTTAAGTTCAAAAATCCCTATCTGTGGAATTGTAATACACATTCTTTTTAAAAAATGCCAACCTTTCAGTCTTAAAAGAAAAATAAAAGTTTATTTATATTTCTTTTAAACTTTCACCCCTTGGCCAAGGTGATAAAGTATTATTATTTTGGTCAGAAATAATATACTATATATAAAACCAAAAACCCAAACTGCTTTTAGTGATTCAAAAGCTATTAAAACTCTTCTTAATTTGGCCAAGAAAAGAACCGCAAAATGTGGAAATGGTCTCATATCTTAGCAATAAATAAAATATAGCAAGAAGGGGATTACTTGCATGAGTTTCGGCAGAGAAACCCGGACGATCCTAGGCTCCCATAAAGTAGTTTTATTTCCGGCTTATTTCGGGGCCGCTTTCCATTAGCTAGAAATTTTCCGAAAAACTGCAAGTCGAGCTGCAACACGAGCTGCAGCCTTGTCAGAAATTCACACATAAGTTCGAGGCCTGAATTCTTCAGAGACATTTCGTGGAGTCCAAGGACACTGGCAACTATCAAAAACATATACGTATATATGTGTATAATTCCCCATGTTTGCACAAGGCCCAGAAAAATAAAGAAAAACTGGCAAGAAAAATACGGAAATGGAGGGAGAACTTTGCTGCTTAAACATCTGCTTTTTGGCACATGCACATGCGTATGGGGAAAAATTATTTATCAAAGCGCAAATCCTTTCGCATACACAGACACACACACACACACACACTCGGACTCACGGAAAGGAGAAAGAGACTCGGAGATGGCGACTGGCAGATTCTCCTATGGCAACAATTTTACAGTGAATTGCACTAAATAACTGCCATTAAGCATAAAAGCTGTTCTCGCATGAAGGAGCTGCTGGCAGCATTTAAGCCAAATGCAAGTTTAAGCATCTTGGAGCTGGCGCAAATAAAGTGGACTTACGCAGCGAGGACATGGTCGTGGACCGGGATCGGGAATCGGGATATAGATACAGATGCGGATGTGGACCAATACAGAAGCAGAAATGGTGCATAAGAAACAGAGCTCGAAAATGCTTTGAAAAGCTGGCAAAAGCCTGCAGAGAACTGGCTAAAACTTTCGTCAAATGCGTCGCAGTCTTGGCCCTCTGCGTTATTTTTTTTAGCCTGGTGCTGGTGCTGGCCATGTCCAGTGCTCTCTCTCTGTCCCCTGTCCAAAGTCCTTGCATGTCCTTCTCCCCGACGCCGCAGCCACTAATGTGTGCAATTGTATGGGGCTTCCTGGTTGCCTTTTTTTTATTACTAGGTACTTGGAGCAGGTAAAGGTATATTCTTTTTCAAGGCATTAGGGAGACATGGAGAGGAATTTTTGTCGAAAACTTTGTATTTTTTATTCCTCTGGGTTTTTTAATAGAAAGGTTTCATCCAGTTTTGTTGAAAGTTGAAGTAAAAATTGTGTTTATTTTTATACAAAAATTATTCGAGTTTCTTTTAAAATATAATAATTAGCTTAACGCTTTAAAATGGGTTGTTAATAAATGCGTATTATGCGATTTGAGCTCAGCATTCAAAATTTGTGTTCCTTAAATATCATAGGGTATACTTTCGTCGTATAATTTCACTCGGATTTTTTACTTAAAATTGTTCCTTGTGTTTGTGTTGTGCTCAGACGCCGCTGCTTTTTGCTGCATTGCATTAACACAGATAAAGTTCCTTGATACATAATTTCCATGCATACAGAAGTGTCTCCCAGCACATGTGGCAAATCCCCCGACATCCGGCCGTGCTCCGCCCCCGTTGGCCCCTCCATTGCTGCCCCGCCCCCTGCTCACCTCCTGCTCTTTGGCAAACTGTGCCAACTTGCAAATGGCGACAAGATGCTGGCTGGCAAAAGTTTTTTCCTTCTGCTCGGTCCGTTCAAACGGCCAAAAGGAGAAGTACAAACAAAAGTATTACGAGCGTGAGGGCTAAACGTTGCCAAATGTTGAAGCCTTCCTGTAGAATTTCCCATTTCCCTGTGCCCCCCGCCTTGCCCACAACCGCCGAGCCCCTCGAGCGCCTTAAAATATGCAAATGCATTTGCAAGCGTAAAATAAACAGGCGCAGTCTAAAATTATAATCCCCTTGTTTGTTTTCAGATACACTGAGAACAATTGCATTAAAAAATATAGCAATAAAGAAGAATTAAATTGAAGTAATTAATTTGATCTTGGAAATTTTCGAATTACAATTTTATATTATTATACCCTTGCAGGGTATTATAATTTCAGTCAGAAGTTTGCAACGCAGTG
>JAEIIJ010009626.1:0-19454 GCA_018904815.1 Drosophila ogumai | reverse complement strand
TTTTTATATTAAAAAATGATAGCTTTTATTGATCGTTAAGTATATTATACTAGTGACTTTCTAGAGAATTAATTATTAAATTAATTTTAAGAAAACACCTAGATCTTTTTTATTTGACTTAGAAAAATCTTAAAATTAATATATACATAAAAAACATTTTTTTAGCATTATAAAGAGGTATAAACCAGAAGAAACAATTGCTTATAATTCTATATCCTCTTACTAATCGATCATTTAGCCTACGTTTGAATTGTTTTCTTTTCCTTTTTCCAGAAGAGTCTTAAGTAAAGTAAAAGTAAACTTAAGAGTTGCCTTTCGGCCAGGAACTTTCCTTCCTTTGCCTAGGTCTCGGCTCTTCTGTTTGCAGGATGCCTACAGCGTCGGCAGCATTAATTAAATTTTTTTCAACTTCCGGAAAGAAACTCCTTGGACCGTTACGCCTCGCTCTGTGTGGTGCCTTTCACTTTTCATTTCGCTAGGAGCTCAGCTCTTTGGCAGCTTTCCCTCGCCCCTTGGGGCGTGGCTGGCTTTTCTCCTTTTTATTTATCCCCGCTGCCGGTGGCTGCGTCTTGGAATTCGCCTCAAGTGGCGCATAATGAGCGCCACGCGGCGTATGATTAATATTTTTATCGTCTTTAATTCCCGCTGCATTGTGATTACATATTACACATTATAAGCGACGGGAATCGCTTTAAAATGCAAATCACGTGCCGCCGTTGCCAAGCACATATGTCAGCTCCATCCAGCCGCCACATCCCCTTGCCCACACACCTTTCCCCGCCCCCTCCCCGTGGCCGTCTATTTACTTTTGGGGCGAATTTCGAGCGCAGCTGCCAAATACATTTCAATATTTACGTTATAGCTAGGGCCCTCGCCGACTCGGTTCAATATCTATGCAGCCCGTCCTGTCTGCGTGTAAAATGTGCAAATTACCTAAAAGAACCGCAGACGAACACAACGAGACCACAAAACAAATTTAAATAGACATATTTTTTGCCGACCAGCTTCCCAGGCCCTATTTTCTGCCCTAACCGCCGATATTTCTTTACTGTTTTTACGATTTTTCAGTTGTTGTTTTTTGGTGTCGAATATCCTGGCGTAAAATGTTGGCTGCAGCTGCAAATTGGTGTGGTTTTTTCAAGGGTCTCCATCTCCCCCGGCCCTCCATTCGCGCGGGTCGTGTTTTATTTGTATTTTTAGCGCTAAAACAAATTGAGGTCCTGCTCCTAAACGGGTCCTGCACCATCCATCGACCGTCATCAACAGAGCGGCGACCATCCATTGTTATGTTTATTGGCGGTGTGCCCTACAACTTTATGGGTTAGATAGATGCATGCGATGCGGATGCAGGAAATGAAATTGATCAGGAAGAGCTGGGAGTGAGTGGAAAATATTATAATTGGATGAAAAAGACAGGGGACCATTTTTCCTTATGCATCCCCATAGTTATATACAGTTTTTTTTTTTTTTTAATTATATTTATAAAAACTTTGCTTTATTTGCTTTGAATCATTTTACTAGGTAAGTCCAAGTCAATGAATAATTCACACTAAGGGCTGCTTCTCCTGTGTAAAATAATAATAAATAAAATTTCAGGTTTTACCCATTTGATTATTATATTTTTATTTCCTTTTCAAAATATTTAGCTTCTTGTTGCTGCTGATTTTCTAAACAATCACAGTAAAACGGAATAGTTGATTTGATATTTTTATTATTATTATTTTTAACTAATCCAATGGTTTTACCCCTTTTTGTATAGCAAGAAATTTTCAGGCGTGGCCGAATAAATTTTGTAACAAACGAAATACATTTTCAATTTTCCCTTCCGCTGGAACAGCCCCCTCTCTCACCCAATTGAATCTTTTTTGTAGCGTGCGCCGGAGTAAATAAAAAATGCAGCTACAACTGGGACAATTCCAGGCTAAAATGCATGGGCTCTGGGTGTTTCCACTTGTAGTTATTGTTTGGTTATTTAAGAGCGATTCAGCCAAGTTTAGATATGTATATATTTGCGTACATATGCATATATGCGTCGATAACAGCCATCCAGTGGCCAGTAGCCAGGACTGGCGTCCATTCAGCCATCCGACTGACTGTGGATAACAATTTCGGTTGATGCCGTCTGATAGACTTTTATTTGTGGCCCGTCCATCACTAAGCCAGGGGAAATTGTTTTGAGTTTTAAATAGAATAAACGTTGACGTATAGATTGTGTAAATGTTCAGTCAAAAATAAAATCGGCACCAGGCAGGGTTTAATTTAACAAAGTGTGGCTCAAAATTATCGCCTGAGTGCACTGGCCAACAAGTTTGAATGCCCGACTACATGTGCACTTATACAGTGGGCCAATCAATTGAGGGGAGAAGCTTAAAGATGCGGCTCTATTGATACTCAAGTCCCTGGTGAACCCGCTCTTGAGTTCACTTGGCCATTCTGTTAACCAACTTTGGTTTTCACCCGCCGCCCCCCGACTGGGCAACGGTCAAGCACTTAACTTCGAGCAGCAGCATGTTGAAAACTTTTGCTTTTCATCAAAAAAGGCTGCTCAATATGCACTTAACCGCAAGCCCGGCCAACTTTGACTAGACTTCGGACAGTTGTAGAGCAGGCTCCGCACCATAACTTGGCATATAGACGGAATACATATATATTTAAGCCACTCTGTGACATTTATGATGCGGACATTGCCGAATCTGTGTCAGGGATAGCAGCGGGACTGGTTCTCTGCTCCCGGGCGGTGGCCCTGCTTCTGGTCATGGCCCTGGTCCTGGTCCATCCCGACCATCTCCTTCTCCGGCGAGTCATCATAAATTTATGCACTTTGTACCGCAGCCCTGCAGTGACCAAAATTACAATTATGACAACCGCAAAAAGGTTTTCTGGTGCACCAACAAAAAGGGCCGGCTGGTGAGCAGGGCCACGGAGACTCGTCCATAAAATGTTTAACATGATTAAACCAACCAGCCAGTCAGCTTTGCTGCAGTATAAAACAAAGGCCAAAGATGAGAAGAAATGGCCAACAATGGTGGCAGCTGGACGTTGAAAACGTTTCCTTCTGTCTGGTTGGCTTTTTGGGCTTAATCTTAGGTTTGAATGAGTTACTAATACAGGATAGGAAGTTACTCATAAATTTGTAAATGTATTTCATAAAGCTTGTAGGTTGCTTTTAAGGTTTTAGGAAATGTCTTTAAAACGATTTACAGATTGTTTGGAACACAGAACACAGGGATCCCTGGATCTCAGACTTACCTAAGTATTTTTTTGGGAACTTTGTTTTAAACGTACTGAAGATTATCGGGCGGGGCTCTATATATATATGTTTATATTGGTTTAATCTAATTTGATATGCAAATTGCACATGGAACATTTGGGTTCCTTGATTCGTGATTTCAATTTCAAAGGTTAGAAAAAGTTTAAAAGTTGTTGGACTTAAACGTGCAATCGTTCCTTTCATCTTATCGTGGCCTAAGACTGGGAGTACAAATCATTGGTACTTAGCCTTTTAAAGAACTCGCAGACTCAATTCCAGAGCAATCTCGAATCTGCTGACAGTCGTCGTTAAGAGTCAACAGAGCGTGGCTTAGATGCGTATAAATTCCAGTCGAATTCCAAGCGCTTACCATTAAATGCCGTGGCTGCCATGGAGCTGAGTGGAGTGAAAGAGGTTTCCCCGCCCCTGTGCCACATAAAAATGCACCACACACGCCCCCTGAAATGCTATACGGCATAATTGCGACACTCGGAGGAGGGACCAGACCAGACCTGGCCAGACCGACCCGACCAGACAACGATAGTGACAATTAACCGTGGCTAACTCTTTTGCGGCATGACGGGAATCTCCTGGCATATCTGTCAGCTGCTGTCGATGGTAATTTGAAACGAGAAACCGCAAAATCCAATTCCCAGACAAGAGTTCATTCTTTGTTTCTCGGGATCTATTTTTTCGCTATCTTTCCCCATATTCTGTTTTTTTATTTGCTCGTCTGGGAGTTGCGCCTGCTCCACCGCCGAAGAGCCCGATATGCGGGGGCGGTTGGCGACCACGTTGTTGCCTCCACACTTCATTGATTTGCCGAGTTGCTTACAAGTGCATTTAGACAATCAATTAATCGACTGCAGTGTCCCATGGTGCGATTGAGGAGCTAAGCCGGAGAGTGTCCGGCTTGATTTATGATATCGAGTGTCAGTCGGACAAGGTCCGCACATATTTGTAGTGCCTCGGATTCCCCGGTAATGTCATTAAATTGGTCTGGGGAAGTCCTACAAGTGAGGGATCAGGGCGCGGGAAACTCAAGCTCACCAGTGTGTAAACTTTATTCGGACGTAATACGAATTTAACAGCCGATTATAGCGATATAATTGTAGACGTGAGCTGTTGTGCGGCTTCCCCGGACAATGTTGTATAGTGTTTGCAAGTACATAGACTTGTAAGCTGGCATTGGATTAGTAAAATGTATAATGGAATTTGTGGTTTCGAGTTGCCTTGGTCGTTTTAGGCTACTTTTGGTCAATGAAAAATAAAAATTTTTTGGTTTAAATTTACTAATTACTTAGTACATTTTCTTTTCCAACTCTCTCTTGTACATTTAAAACTACATTTATGAACTTTTCTGTAATGAACCTCCTTTAAAGTCATCATTACAGAAGCAGGCAAACCAATCTCATTCGTAAATCACTTTTATGGCATGCATAAAATCCCCTCGTGCTCTCTCATTTCCATCTCGAACCAGGTAACTCCGACACCGCAACACCCCTAATACATTAAATGCAACATTTATTACTTCATCTGGCAAAGAGCTCATGCCGCAACAAAAAAGTCAAATTACACCTGAGCAGGGAGCAGAAAAAAGATTATATCGACTAAATGTTACCTCGTGAGTAATTGATAATTTTAAATCTGATTTTATCTTAAAACAAATTAAAGTCGCATATAAAATTAAAATAATAAAGAAAACCTGGTAATAATCAAACAAAAATATTAATTAAATATTTTTGTTTTAATATTAAATAAAGATTTAAACAAGATTTATCGAATTTTATAATTTTATAATTTAAACAGTTTGTTTTAATGTCAAATTATTATTTTAAAAAGTATTAAATAATTTTATAATATATTTACAGTTTTCGCATATTTAATATACCCACTTTGTACATTCTTACCTTTGCTGAAAACTTTTCATTTTATGCTTGTTTTGTCAATGCAACTGGTGGCTCAGGTGTTTCAGGTGAGCGTGCATTGGGGCACCACCTGGCGGTCGTCTGGCGAACGCAGCGCAGCAGCACAAAAGTTTGGAACGGTAAATTTCATAGCGTCAGCGGTTCACCCGACATCGGAGAATGGGTCTTGCTCCCCGGAAAAGGCGAGGCGAGGCGCGTTGCCATTGAAACCGCAGAAGCTATTTTTGCATTTGGTAGCACATTCCATGGGACCCTTTGTATTGCCATTGTTGCCGTTTGGTCTTCTTTTTTGATGTGCTGCTCCGGCATATTTACCTTTCAGCTGTTCACCGGGATGAGATCGGACGAGATGCTCCCATACCGTTTTCTACAACTTTTTTGGATGCCTTGAACAAATTTGCAGCAAGCGAAAAACTTTCGCACAATTCACTTAACTTTCTGGGCAGCCGCCGCAAGTTTCATAGTACGACTCCCGAGTCTCCCGGACTTCTTTCTGGGCCCAGGAGCAGCTCCACAATAGATCATTTCAGCAGCCTTCAGGAGGGGGCCAAGGAGGAATCTGCATAAAGTTTGGGCAAGCTCGGAATGGGGCAAATATTTTCAACTCGAATGCATTTAGTCAGAGGCCGACTTCAATAATTTTATTTGTCAGTTGAGCTCTAACCTATTAAAATTCCACTGGGGAATTGAATTTCGAACCCGGAATTTGATTTCATTCAAAGGGTAATTGTTAGATTTAATGAGAGGGAAAGGCTGCATTTAATTCTAATCAAAAACTATACCTAATAATTTTTTAAATTCAAATCAGAGGCCGGAGAAAACATAAATGTCAATCTCAAAAGCTTAAAACTGGAACAGCTGCATCTCAAGAAGTACTTAAAAGAGTCATGTAGAGACGGCTTCTGCGGCAAATCATGAGCTTCATTAGGCTTTTGAGCAATTAAGCATTTTACAATGCGACTTCTGCTCATCCCGCTCATTTCTCGGCATTTTCGGGGAATAAACTTCATTAGAGACAAACCGAAAAAAGACTGAATTATTATTAATGCTTTTTCCACTTGTGCCTCCCCACCAAGAGTGCATCACATTATTTCAATTAAACTCGTCAGGCCGGCGGCCTGGTCTGCAATTAACAAAGCGACGTCTGCACTTGACTTTGCTCTGGAGAATCGGAGTCGGAGTCAGGGTCCGCAGATCGCGGAGGAGTTGATTGTGGTTGTGTGCGGGTGTGGGTCACACTTAACATAAATATGATGTGTGGCCGCTCGAAAAATGCTGGCGGCACTTTGCTAAGTGCAAAGAGAAAGAAACTAATTTATATATATATTTTTTTTATAAGCAAAGACTGAAAACATTTCTCATACTCTTTAAACTAAATTTAAATACATATACCTTTCAGTTGCTTATCAGAGAATTTAATTAGAATAATTTTCCAAAGGCCAGAGTTTATGGTAGTAAAATTGTAAACTTGCCATTTAAGGAACCGCTTATTTTCGCGCTGCATGATTCACGTTGCATGTTGCACGTTTGCTGGCGGGACAGGATGTTCAAGACATATGCATGGGGCTAGGATATAGCCAGGCTAGCGGAAAACGCTGGCAAAGCTGCGCCGGAACTTGACGGTTCCGGCCGCATAAGATTAGCTTGTAAAATATTGTATATTTTGCATGCTTCACAGAAGGCGAGTCCAGCTGAGTGCCAAATCCAAAAAGAGAGTGTGAAGCTTCAACCAACAGTGAGGATTAGTTGGGGAAAGTTATCAGTCACACAAGGAATAGACAAAAATTAAAGTCTAGTGCACCAAATCTAACAAATATGGTTTATAAGTGATTTATTTATAAGACTCTGCATTAAATATAAAGCAAAAATACGATTTTCATGACAATGAAATAACTTAACTTATTTTAAAGTAATTGAGTGATTGTGAAGGACCTCTGTCAACCAAGTTAATTTCCTTCCTCAGTACTTCACTCCCATCCACTTGGCGGCTGTCTTTTTTAACGAGTCCCGACCGTGTCACTCCTCTTGGCAACTGAGTGTGGAAGAGGCAACAATTCTCCGGCGACAATACAGTCAACAATTACGAATATGAATTTTTGAAAGCGACAGCAGCAGCGCGACTTTCGTTTGGCAGGACGAGCTGGGTGGACCAAGGGCAACGAGAATGAGGATGCATGCGGCTGGTCAACACAGCTGCTACTCCTGGCCATCTCTATCTGCTCGGCACCGTCGTCTGCCATCCTCCGCCGACGCCATTGCCACTGCCACTGCGACTTCCGCTTCCGTGCAGTTTCCGGACTCTCTTTTTTCCTGTGCCGGGGCAGCAGCTGCGTTGACTTTGAAGTGCAGGAAAATGAGAGAGCCAACGGGGAAAGCTGCCGAGCCCCGGGGAAAACTGCTCCAACCCTTGACCAATGTCAATTGAGTGAAATTTACACACACACAGCAAACAAAAAAAGAGACACAGAAGGACACAGGCTGGGAAAACGCTGCAAATTCCTTGTCGTTTGTGCGTGTGGCGCTTGGAAATTTATGGCAAGTTTACGGCCTACATTCCCGCGCCTCGCCGCATAAAATGTGGCACATTCCCAGACGGACGACAGAAAGAGACGGCGACACTCGGATAAAGGTCGTTCAACCGGCTTTTGGCTGCCGGCGGCAACCTACTTCCGGCTTGTCGTCCGCCATTTTGTTGCTGACGCGAATTTAAACAATAAATTTTATAATTAAATTGGCGCAAAAACCGAAATAATAGTTGCGAATGGAAGGAAATGGAATGCAGGGGAGCGGCGGGTCAGCAAAGCCGAAAGTTAATTGAAACGTTGTGTAAATAAATATTTAATCTTTATTATGCAATAAATTTAAATACATTTATTGCCCTCGCGCACACACATGGCCAGCGAGCGGCCAGCGTCGTGACTTTTATTTATATTTACATTAAATAATTAATAATTACATCAACTTTTATGCAATTGCTTATTACGGTCGGCCATTGTTTTAATGTAAATAATGAGCAAATAATGAGTTGAGCACAAGTGCCAACAGCTCTAGAGATGAGATCGATTACGGGAGTTGTTCGGGCAGTCAACAATGAGATATCGATGGGCCTTCTTTAAAAATGCATTTAATTTACACCAATGTGACTCATCTTTATAATAAATCTAAAGTACTTATCGTTTACTTTATTTAAAGCTGAAAAAACCTTCTTTTCTTCCTAGAGGAAGCTATTACTGCGAATTTTTGTGTTTGCATATGTACTGCGGCATGGCTTTGGCTGCTTTGACTAACTGGAGGCCAGTGGCGCCACTCGAGTGCTTAATATGCATCGTCTGCTGCGGGTCCTCTAGCTTGGTGCACTGTTCGGTGTCAGAAAAGTCGGAAAGTCGCATCCCCATCATCGTCATCATCATCGCCTCACTATCGTTCTCCTCATCCTCATCCTCATCGGCGTCGTCTCCTCGTTTCTTTGAGCTGTCTTTTGAGTGTCGGGAGCGCGTGTCAAAGCGCAAACAAAACGCCAAGCGTCCAAGGCTCGCCCATCTCCAAGATTTTTCAAGAAGCTGCCTTTCCGATTAATGCAAATGCAGTTCTAAAAAGAGAAAAAAAAGAAAGTACAAAATCCTAAGCAAAATAAGAACTGGATAATACCTCTTACTTAGCTCGGATTTCTACCAGTTCCTTTAATTATTTTTAATATTCATAAATTCATGAAAGGCTTTTTTGATTTATTTTTTACTTTATGTTCAAGTTTTCACATTTTTTATTTTAGGGATAATAATTCACATACCTTCGCCATGAATGGGTGCTGGGTATCCAGAGCAGAGTTACCCCAGAGTTAAGGCATACTTATCAGCCATGCAACCATCCAGTTCTGGTAATCCTTTGATGCTTCTGCCGGCGACTGAGGCACTTGACATAATTCCAAAGTGTTTGCCGCTTTAATGCGTTATGTTAATTAGTTTGCGGATTGTTTGGCAGAGCCTGCTGTTGCACTCGAGTGCCATTCGCACACACTCGTCGCATACAGACAACACCCGTTAATGGGTCAATAGTTTCTGATAACCAACAGGCAATGGCAACCGAGCGCCTGCCAAGAGTCCTTTTGCATAATTCATGGCTACACAAAACCAAAGCCATCCCAGCGAACGAGCTAGTGGCTGCTGAACCAAAACAAAAACTTTTTGTTTTGGGCACAAAGTCATTTCAGTGGAAATTTGATTTCACGCGAGGCACCGCCAGCCGTCAATGGCAGTTGGCACCAACAATGGAACATGCGAAAAAGGATGCAGGCTCGCCGATAGGACTAGGACGAGGGAATGGTGCCGGAGCTCAGGCCCAACTCCTGGGCACATAAAAACGTATTAAGCATATTATCTAGGCAGGCACAGACGCCTGCCAGACGACGATGTGGCGCACCCGGCCTTTGGATTTGCTGGTTCTTGACATCGCCCGAAATGGAGGCCCACGCAGGCGGAAAGGAGCAGGATGCAGGAGCCATCCTTGCCTAATGAAACTTCAGATTTTTGGCTTTGTTTTCGTTATGGAAATGAGGCAGTCAAACCAGCCAGGAGTATGTCTACGCTGATACACTAAGGAAAAAGTGTGGGGAATTAAAACAAATATTAAATAAAAAAATATTGAGAGAATGGGATTCCTATTAATTTTGGTTCTTGATAAATGAATTCAGTCAATTTATGTTAGAAATAATAAACATGTTCATGTAATTTTAAATTAATCATTAAATGTAATATTTTTGCACGTCTGCAGCCTTGCCTTTAATTTTCAAAAACAAATTATTTAAAATGTTTTTGTAATATTTAACTTTATTTTAAATATAATAATTATTGTAAGCTTTTAGCTCTTTAAACGCATAAAACTATTTATTAATTTCCTTTAGTCCCTTGGCAGAAGTATTATCCTTATCCTTTTTTTTTGGTGTACCGACTAGAGCACTGACATGGCTATGTGCCAAGAACACACACTTGTGGGCGTGTGTGCGTATCAACGTTTGTGCACCGGTGTGCGTTTGAAACAATGTTGTCAACAACAGGCTCCGGCGACGGTTGAGGATCCTGGACCGAAATGAAAGGGCAACAGTGCGTATGAGTGTCATCATCAGCATTGATTTGGGAGGGCCTTTGACCAAACACGAATTTAGTGCGATCAAAGGGAGTTATTCAAATCTACTTAAAGTCTTATAGAAGCTATAAAGATGGAAAATGTATATCCTAAAAATTAGATTTGTGCTCAGCAGAAGAATACAGTTTTAACTTTAATCTAGTGATGATACTTAGCAGAAAGAAACCTCTGCTCTTAATATTATTTAAAATAAGAACAGAGTTTAATTTTAAAATGAGATAGGGCACTGTTAAGTATCCACACATCATTCCAAGTAGCGGAAGTAGGTATTAATTACTTAATTAAATAAATATTTCAAATGGAATAAAGAATTACTTGGCCAAACAATAAATCAAGGTTTTTTTACGTGGCCAAACCATTAATCTATTTCGTCGATTGCGAATTGTATATCGAGCTGCGCTTGGAACATTAATTGATTTCAGACACAATACACATATTACCAGGGGATGCCGAAATCGATCCGATTCGTTTCAATTGGCAGCTCTTTGGGCTCGCTGCGAGGTGCGAAACAAACCCAAAGTAAACCTAATTAGCGACAGATTAAATCGGATTAATTTTCATTTAACGCATGAATCAAAAGCAGGCTGACAGTCGCTGCCAGAAGCACGAGTGCCCCACTCCCACTTCACCCACTCCGACCCTCATCTACCATGATGTGCCATGCCCCCACTCCCTGCCTTTCTGGCGTGCTCCCCTGGGTCGCTTTTTGTTCACGCATTTCATTTTTTCTGCCCTTTGTGCACCCGGTAATCATCCGCAAGTGAGGGTATATTGAATTTATGATTATTTTCTGGATAATATTATATTTTTAAAAATTTCATAAAGGAAAATAGGGAGACAGATTAAAAAATGTAAATTATAGGCAAGTTAATAATGAACTTGGCACCATTGAATCTGAGTTATTAAAGAGTCGTCCAGAAGTCCCAAAATATCATATTTTCTGAATTTACCATTGGGTACTCCGCAGTCCTGAAACTAGATACTTTTATTTTCGCCGTTTTCCCGTTTTTTCCCCAATGCAATGTTTTGTTTTTCCCGATCTGACCCCCCGCCCGTACATACGCATCAACAATGAGTGGGAAAAACCTGTTGGCCCTGGATGTTTGGGTTGCTTTTGGGTTTTCGTATGGTTTGGGGTTTGTTTCCCGGGGCTCTCGAGTGCGGCTTTAAACACGCCGAAAAACACACAAACATATCAAATATGCATGGAAAATTGAATTTCCCCTGGTCAAGCATTTTTGGTGGGGTGCCAGGAAAGGCAAACATCGAACGGTGCGAACAATTTGATTTATGCGCATTTGCCGCAATTTGTTGTGTAAATAGAAAAGAAGTCAGCATTTTAATTAATTTTCTGGCCAGGCTTCTTCTTTATTTTCTCTCTCTCCCCCAATTCATTTTTCCGGCTGCTGTTTTCCTCCCACTTCTTGCCATCGTCATTTCCTTTTTGTGACTGCCCCAATTAGATGGCAAAAAATTGCAGCAATTTTCCACATTTGAGGCGATGCCTGGTCCCGGCACTTTTTCCATCTCAGTTCCTTCTGCTCTGCTCCAGCCAAACTTGACTTGGGGCCCAGTTCAGTAGTTTTTCGCCCACCTCCCACTATCGCTCCCACTCCCCTCCTATTGACCAGACTAATTGCTAACAAAGTGTCAACAGTTTGTGGGAAACGCTGTGGAGGAGGAGCACAGACGCTGCCTTAATTGCAAACGTTTATGATTTAGTTAAATAACAATTAGATGCAGTTGCTCATGCTGGCAAGAAGAGTAGAAAAGAGTATAGATCTGTAGGATGAGCAACAGGAAGCGGAAGTGCAGTGGCAAGGAAAGAAATTTTTTTCTGTCCAAAGAAACTATTAAATTATTTGACAAGAAGGCATGTTGGAGGGAAAAAGATTATTGAATGAAAAAATTATACCAAGATTGTCTATTATCTATATATTATCTATATGAATCTCAAGGAATACCTAAGAAAACCCTTCATGGTATCACAGATGGAAGTACTTCTTCCTAAACTCTATATTTTTTCTGAAGTGTTTAGCAAGCTCTTAGCACACCCGAACACCTGACACAGCCATTAGAGACTTCTGATTTCCAATCATTGCCATATCTGCTCGGTTCACCTGCCCATCTGCTGCCTAATCCGTTGCCTCATGTTTATGCATATGGAACCACTCGGAAAATGCATATCCTGGGGGGCCTGCCGAGAGTCGAGGCCAGCTCAGACAGCTTCAATTTGCCACAAAAACACATTGGCAACATTTTAATGAATGTTGCAGCCGCCGCTGCCGCAGACAAACAATGGAAAAAGGGCTTCGAGTCGGCTTTCAAAATGCTCGACAAACATTGCCCGAGCGATAAAAGTAAGTAAAAAGGATGTGGAAAAGGCGCCCGCCATCGCTCGCTCGTTGGATGCAATTTGTGCAAATATTGTGGCAAGCAGGAGGGGCAGGCAAAGGAGGCGGCAACAGATCCAACTGCAGCTCCTCTACTCGGGTCTACACGGGGAATTATTGCAAAGATCTTTCTTGTACTTAGTAGAGAATATATCTTCCTTTGAATTAATTCAAATTATACCTTACCATGTTAATAAATAGACGTAGCCTGTGAAAAGGATAAGCTATTAATCTGGCTTATATTATATGGTTTATAAGTGACCAAGAATATTCGCTCAGTGCACGCCTAGGCATAGGCATTTTTGCATGCGGCGCATGGTTGCATTTTTTGGGCTTACCATGGAGCATGGAGTAAGGGCTACGTGTGGTGGTATCCAGGAGAATATAGGGGCGTTGTTGCACTGGCTGTAGTCTCAGTCCTAGGATGAGGAGCTGGAGGCTGAGAGGCTGAGGCCGAGTCGACGGCATGATAAACGTGCTGCCAATAAATTACACTGCGTCAAGGCAACGGCTCCTAGCTCCTGGCTCCTGGCTCCTGGTTGCTGCATCCTGGTTCCAGGGAGACACCGAGAGGAGCACTGAAGCTGCTGCACATTTTTGCTGCCGTACCATTTAAAATTTACTACAATTTTCTTTTGGCTTTCACGTGCGCACCCCGCTCATACGGTAAACAATTTGAATGCTTTGGCAGGCAGGACACGTAGAGGAGGAGCAGCCAGCAGCCAGGATCGGGGATGTCTCTTTTTACCAAGAACTATATGCCCTGGCGATGGCAGAGTGACACGAACAGCCTGATTAACTCTAAATGAATTTTATTATATATTTATTACTCACGGCTAAACTGCTCCTCGCGTATTTATTCTTGGAAATGTTAGAAAATAGAGGAGGCATTGATATTGTCTCAATTGAGGGGTAGATCATTTTTTTTTTAAATATTTTTTATATTCCGCTCAGCACAAACTCAACTTCACTGATATGTGAAGTGCTCGAACTTGAACAAATATTAACCTTCGAGTCCTTCCAGACCGGTGATTGATAGCCGAACCAGATTAATCAGGGGCGAATAAATATTTTAAAAATCCCATTCACGTTCCCTTTTTAATATTGATAGTTCGACCGTTCGCCACGTTGTCTGCTTGGCTCTAAGGACTCCTGGCACTCATCTCTACCCAAAAGCTGGCTCCTGAACAGGAGAAAGTTCCCCTCCATCCGCACCTCGCTAGTGCAGCAACAGGACAATCGTAGCGTAAAAAGTTTGCTCTTTGTTCCCGTAACCCTAACTATGCTTACTCAATCCTCTGCCCTACCACAGCTCCAGCCATTTGCAATGCAAACAGAGCGAGGCATTGGAAGGACGTGGAGTTGGAGGTGCAGTTGCCAGGACTCCTCCCTTCCGGCGGCGGAGGAGCTCCATTTGAGCCGGGCACGCATCGAGCATTGTGTAATATGCTCTGCGATTTATGTTTGCCCTAAGCCGGAGCAAACTGGAAAGGGACAACTGCTCGCATATTGAGCAGACCCCAGCCCCAACCCAAGCCAGGCACCAGAACCAGAACCGAAAGAACATAAATTGAAATGTTCTTAGCAAAAAAAATATTGAAATCATATTTGGGGCAAGTGCAGGAGCTAGAAGCAGCCGCACTTGACTTCGGACTGAGAACTCTGTGCCGGGAGGAATCCGGACTCAAGTGCTCACGCTAACATCACACAACTCACAAACGACAAACATCGTGAGGAGTTGAATAAAAAACATGAAAAATGTGGCTCGTTAGTAATCCGACTAGGAAACACCTTCTCTATTGATTTATCAACTGTATTTCAATTCATTTACAGCAAAAAGATTTGAATTTTGGGGTACGTAAAAGAAAGTTTGACCTTTTATTGAAGCTTTTACCCATTCTTAGTGGTTCGGTTGAAGATGAAATAATAATTTTAATATATTACTATCTCTTTCGATTTGTCGGAATAATTAATTAGAATATTTCAAAAATATTAATATTATTAAGTCTACCCCACCACTTTATCATTTTCAAAACTAAACAGATATTAAAAGAGAAGGACAATCAAAAATAAGTAAGAGTATATAGTTTTTCTATTTAACTAGAGCTCCGTTTTCGCCAATGGGAAATGAAATGGTCTTAGATTCAATGATGTTTTGACTGCCGGAACAATAGAGCTTAATACTCGTGGATGAATCAAGACTCGCATTCGTGAAGAGTACAAGAAGTCAATTCAATTGTCTGGCAGCCGCATATAAAATCGTTTTATGTACATTTTAGCTGCTTTTATTTCATTTCCCATTTCCGCTCGCCTCGGCTCCGCTCTTCACTTTATGGCTTAATACAATTTTTATGTTCTGGCCATTTTGAAGAGTCAACTGTTGGCTTCTAAAGGCCAATGAAGGGACTCTGCGACACGCGCCCAATAAAAACAGCCAGAACATTTGCGCAAAATTGGGAGCATTTTTGGTGGAGGCTCAGGAATAGGAGCGTCACCGGTGGGCCATCACCTCCAACCGCCTCCCTTGTGGACCCTCCACCTGTTTATGCGAGGACATAAAATGGTTTTATGTGCGGGTCTCGACCGAATTTAATGCTAATCGTCACCATCATACGGCGTAAGTGCTCGTAAAGGAACATCAACTTCATTCTTATGATTAGCGCCATTTAAGTGAGTAAGCTCACGGGAAAGTTTTGGGAAAAGCGGCGGGAAAAGCCAATTACAATAAAATTAAGTTACTTGTAAACGATTTTTTCTGATAAAAGTTATAAAATTTGGAGAAATAAAAAATGAGAGGCTACTTAAATAAACTTAAAAAACGTATAAACAGGAGTACCTTTAGAGTTAAAGCTTTTAAATAAAAAAAAAAAAACATGTTTATAAAATCCCGAAAATCACCAACATAGCTTTTCTGAGGACACTCTTGTAGATTTCTTAGTCGCTTTAATAACATGCCTTTATATCCAAATAGACAAGCCTAATGCCTTTATTTATTAATTAATGAAAATAAGAGGTTTAAGAGATTCAACTGAATTAATGAAAAAATTTCAAGAAACTTTTTATACACATTTTTCAGATAGTGTAGTTCCTTTTACGTATTTACTTACTTAATATACAAGACATTATTCCAAACTAAATACTGACAGATGTCTAAGCTATTCGACAGCCATGCACTTGGTGAGCTTAAATCAAAACCCTGGAATTATCAACACACAAATAAACAAGATTTGATTTTCATAATTGCATTAACATTAATGTGCAGCTTGCAGCAAACAATACAAGTAACAGATCCCAGCATCTTCGCTAACTAACTGAAATTTGCTGGCCTGCAGCAACAGGAAATTGGTTAAGTTGCATGAGAGGGTAAGGGGGAACGGAGGAACGGATTGAGGACTAATAAACAAGAGAATTAGTGTTCATTAATTGTGCAAACATAAATATACAGGAGGCCAGATGTGGTGTGGAGTACTGTTACGAACATTAATTATACACTCAAATAAGGCAAACCTTAAAGTTTGCAATCTATTTTTTATTAAATTTAATAACTAAAGAATATTTATTTTTAAAAAACAAAAAAAATTATTAAAAGCGCACTAATAGAGTTCCAGTTAGGCTTAAACTAATGAGACATTCTTGTGCTTTTTTGAGTGTACGATAGGTGTCCTTGTGGCGTATACGTAATCCTGTTTATTGGATATCTCAAGCCATTATGCATTACGTTTTCGCATTTAACCAGCACCAACAATTTTCCAATTCTGAACATTAATTAGAACCTAACAGCCTAAATACTGTTTGGGGGGAGGGACTCTGACTGGATAATTTGGCTTTGGCTTTGGCCAGTTTAGCCACAAATTCTATTCGTAAAATAGGCAGACATTTATGGAGACAGGAAGATTGCTTAATGATATGCATATTTATGTGACAATTATTGAGGATTGTGCTTTGAATTCAGGAATTTATAATGCATTTGATAAGGCATCATGACCAAGAATAGAGTTCTGGGTAAATAATTTTGATTACTATAAATTTTAATTCTCTAAGTTAAGTTTTTGTATAACTAAATAGAAATTGTTTATGGACAAGTAGTAGTCTAGGTAAAATATATATAAATCTCCTCAATATAATTTTGTTAAGGGTTCCGACATCTTGAGGCTAATATTTATTCACCGACGACAACCTAGAAGGATGTTCTAATTGCGGAGCATGTAGCAAACCCTCTGCTCTCTCCGCTCACCTTCATTCCTCCTTGAACTTATCAATATGCATGACGAACATTTTGACAAGATTTTTAGGTCTCGTCATTTGCATATTACATACTTAATTGTTTTCCCATTACAGCCTGGCGACTGGCTGCCAGAGCTTCATTAGCACCGGCACACATGGTCCTCTCCTGGCTTCTTGGCAGCGCACCCCCCTCGGAAGTCAGAACGATTAATGTCAACTTGCTTAATAGCATTCCTTTTGCCCCATCACGGAGAGCGGCTCAGCGAACTTAAAGCCTTCTTCTCGAGAGTGGGAATTACTGCTACCCCCCTCTTTGGACCAAGCTGTGGGCTCAACATGTCACGTCACTTTTGCGGAAGGGGAGTGAAGCTGCGGTTGTTCGCGTGATGAATTACACACTCGCCGAAGGACACGATGATGAAGTGCCTGTCATTCGGAGGCTGAAAGAATGCCCAACTGCCCGTCCATCCGTCTGTTAGACCGTCAGACCGTCAGACCGTCATTCCGCCAGGCCGTCCAACCGTCCGTCTGTCAGCCTGTCAGTTCGTCAAGCCCCGCTTGGCAGCTGCTTGTATTGTTGGAAGCCATTTGCATAGAGCATCTTCCGCATAATTTATCGACACTTGAGCAAAACTTTAATTACTCCCCAGCCCGAGGACCGGAACATTTTTCGTCAAGTAATGTGCCTGGGGGAAAGCTCTACCACCTCTCTCTCTCTATCTTTCGGGATGCGGGGAGTTTTCCACTATGAGAAACTCTGCATATGGGGGAAATTCCCGAAAAGCCCAAGTCCTTTGTCTGCGTAATTCAATGCGTGTTTCCAGAATATCCTTTGGCCATACACAGCAAACATATTGCAACGGATTTGAGCAAGGAGTCGGGGATAGCTCTCTCTTTCTGGCTCCTGGCTAATGGCCTTTAATTGAGCGCTGGGAAAACGTTCAAGTGTTTGCGGCTGTTGAAAGTTTTTGGGATATTCGATATTGGAAATAAAGTGGCTGTAAATGCCCAACTTTGGCAAATGTACACAATCGCTTTGCCATGGTATGTTGAGCTTCTATGAGAGACTACCAAGTAGCCTAATATAAGCTGCCCTTATAACTTTTAAGTATTCAATAGAAGAGGAGGCATGGTGCCCGATTGTTTATATCGAACAAGTTATATATGTAGAAAAGTCTACAACTGTTTACTGAAACTGTTACTTTTTTCCTTAGGTTAGTAAAACATAGAATGCTTTATTAAATTCATAAAATACCAATTCGTTCAAAGTAAAACTCATAGCTAAAACCAATAGAAAGATCATAAAACCAAATGGAGCTCCCGAGCAAATTAGGGGAGGATGCAGTCACACATCCGCTGGGAAATGCGCCGGCGCAAGTGCTCGACCTGCTGCAAGAGTTTTTGATCCCAGCTTTTGTCCTGGCTGCCGGCGAGGAGCTTTTGCAGATCCTGCACTGCGTCGAGGCAGTCGCAGTGCTGGCTGAAATGTGGGTTTCGGCAGAAGCTATTGTCGCAGTCGATGGGATCGCATTTGTGGAGCGGAGAGCGATGGTCCTCCCGGCAGCTATTGCGGATGTACTCCCGGTGGCACATCTGGCGATAGTAGTTCCGGAGCTGGCGCCTTTTTTCCTCCCGTTTCATGTCCAGGATAAAGCGGGCTTCTGGCTCGGCGCGGATGCGGTGCATAAAGCTACATATCTCGCAGGGGCATCCTGCAGGCGGACAAACATGGCACACCTTCCCTCTGATCTGGTTGCCCATATCCTCGTCCTTTGCTTTGCCCTTACCCTTGCCCTTGCCCTTGCTCTTATTCTTCTCCTTGTCCTTGCCCTTTCCCGGAGTTTTGTTTTTAGACGGGTACTTGTCCTCCCAGTCGGTAACGGGACCAAGATCGTCGTTATTGAAATCATCCTTAGATCCTTTCGTGACCGTTGGTAATGCAGTATCAGGACCATTTATCACGGGTTGGATTATTTCTGGAGGATCCTCAAAGTCTCCAATATCTTTTGGAGGCTTTCTTGGCTTGTCCTTCTGCAACTTCGGTATTTTCGTTGGTGGATCATTATCGGGCTCCGGGTAGGCTTTATTTATTTTCTTTTCCTGCTCCTGCTCCTGCTCCTCGCTCTTCTCTTTCTGATCCTTAACTTTTTTTTTGTCTTTTTGTTTGCCGTCACCTCCGGTAGCTTCTCCATCTCCATCTCCTTCATACACGGCAGAACTTTTGCGATCTCCGGTCAATTTTCCCTTTTCCGTGACCTTCTTATCTTTACCAATTTCTTTGACCGTATTCTTATCCTTGTCCTTATTCATGTCCTTGTCCTTGTTCTTGTTCTTGTCCTTGTTCCCATCTTTGTCTTTGTCCTTGTATCCAGTTTCATCACCTTCTCGTCCAGGTCCTCTTCCACCGTCACCGGGAGCACCGCCACCGGCACCCCCACTACCAGCACCCCCGCCGCCGGAAGCACCGCCACCGGTACCTCCGCCTCGGCCACCACCAGTTCCTCCTCCTCCGCCAGCACC